>JAITYX010000161.1:0-268478 GCA_021018815.1 Talinum fruticosum | reverse complement strand
AATGAGTTTTGTTGTGATTATTGAATGTCTATGTGATATAACGAAGCTAGGAAGTGGTTAGGACTGAATTAGGTTGTGAGAAAATCAAATGGAACCGTTGAGTCTGAATCGAAACCTGAAGGAGCTTAGTAGTTCGTTAAGGCTGAGTTAGGATGCTGAAAATTTAGAAGAAGTTAGGTTGCGTAGATATAAAGAATATTGTGAAGATCTCAAATAGCCCTTAAGGTGAAAGAAGAGATGAATTGGGTATAAATGGCGAATTGATGCTTGAGTTAAATCGTAGAGATTTCCTATGAGCTAAACATGAAGGTAAGCGAAGCTAGCGGAAATTAAGTGATGAAAGGTGATTAAGAACTATATAACTAAGGACGGGTGAACAAGAGTTGATTAATAAGGTAGAGATATTAAATGGAAATTTGAGGTTGGTAAACGGCAAGTTGGGGATGGTGAGGTTAAACTACGTTGAAGGCGTGTCTAAGATCTTTGAGAATGAATTGAACTAAAAGGATGAATGGAGCTAAAGGAAACTCGGTAAAGTAAGTTTAAGAGTATATGGTTGAATGTGGGCAAAAGAGATTGGTTTATAAAGTAGAGACATAAATTGAGGAATTGAGGTAAAGACAGTAAATTGTGAAGAAGTTGAAACGTTTAATTAGGAGGTATCTACTTGTGGTTATTGTGGCTTAGAAAATGAAATTAATCTTACTAAATTGATGGATTGGGAAAGGTATAGTTGGGAAAGAGCCGAGAATGACTGCTTGCATTGAATGATGGCTATTCGTGTCAAGTGCTTTCTTTACGTGATGCTTAAAAGTAGTTTTGAAAGGCGTTTTGTATTTTACGTGAAATGATCCTTGAATGCCACTTCTTATGAATTACCTTTCGGACGTGATTCTATTTTACAGAAGCAAATATGATTGAGAAATTGAATTTAGAGGAATGGCACGTAGTGCTATGCCTTCCAATGTGTCAAGCTAATTTGAGAAAGTGAATTTATAAGGGTGACACGTGGTGTCATGCCTTCCTTGATGTTGAATCGATTTGAGAAAGTCTGTGAAGTGAATGTGACGAATGAATATGTGCAAATTGTTTTAAATCGACTGGGTATCGGATTGTTTAGTATACCGAAGGGTTCGAGCTAGGGGACGCCCAGCTAGAAACTTCGAGGGAAGGGTTCTAACAGGGGTCCTGCAGTGGCGGGATGCCCGATTTAAGACTTCCTTAAGATTGGTCCCGGGAGCCTTTTGTTCAGGGTCGTGCCCTAGAAATTAAGAAGTGCTAGTTCAAATCCTCTGAAGGCCTAGAAAGTTGATTCAGTCCCAAAAGAATTGTTTATGAATGTGAAATCTGTGCTTTTAAATGATTAAAGAGTCATGATATTTGCGTTGCCAGAGATTTCATTGAAAGTATCTAGATTTGTACTATGTTATTACGTTTTCATCGATTTCATTACTATGAGTAATATGCGAATAAGAATTTCCATTTCAAGGGTGTAAGACTCCAGTGAGCCCGTGGTTTATTGCTCACCCCCATAAATTTCCCCCTTTTCCCCTCCCGATTGTAGGTACTCCTTGATACGGTTGGCTGGGATGCTTGCCTTGATGGTGATTGTGAGTAGAAGTGGGTTCATGCATTTTTCCTATTTAACATGCTGTATATATTCGGTTACTTATGTAAAGAGACATTAGTGTATAGTAAGTTTAATGTAGGCATAGAGACCCGAACTAGTAGCTCGATAAGCCGGAGATTTCCTTTCTCTGGCAATTTTGATCTCAAGCGCTTGTAAATTTAGTTTTTAGCTTAGTTTGTGACTTGGGTTGTAAACTGGTTCGAAATGTGAGTTTTATAGTTGCGAATATACTCCGACGTGTGGCCGTTGAGCTCATGTACTCCGAGCGTATGCCTCGTTGAGTCTTATTGTGACTTTCATGCAGGTTTTAAGGCTTTTTAGCCTATGGGTTGAGCCATATTTCAAATAGAACTCCGCCAAAATTTTTAGAAAACTCCTAACCCTTGTGGAGAATTTCATTCCTTACCCTTAAGTTGGATTAAGACAGCTAAGTCAACACTACGAGTGAGCCTTGGGAGTTCCTTCGAGGAACTCTGGTTTAGTAATACTCCTAGGGTGGGTTTGGGGTGTTACATTTTATGGTATCAGAGCATTAGGATCACCCAATTTAGCTTCAATTAGGTTTCGTGTCCTAAAGCATAGGATATGTGTACTATAGGTGATTATATGTGCATTGGTTGCTGCCTTACTTATCTTTTAATCGTTATTCGTATTCACGCATTTGAGATAGGCATCCCTCTATTAGGATTTGATAATAATAACGCGCGTAGTTGAGGCATCGTTTTGTTTTGATCACTTTAGATGCCTCCATGAAGAGAGCAAGTTCCACGTCCACCCCTCCACCTCCAGTGGCCTACAAGCAATGGAAATGGTCTGCTAGTTTCGTAAATTAAAACCCCTAAATTTGCCGGAGGGACAGACCCTTTAGTGTACAAGGAATGGTTATTAACTATGGAGGGTCTCTTTGAGGTAATGGAGTACCTAGAGCGGTTCAAGGTACAATTAGCCACATATCGGTTTGAACACGAAGCCCGATTTTGGTGGCAAATAGTTAAGCCCCGTGAGGGAGAATTTGCACGTGCCTGTCTAGAACTTAAGGAAGTATTGGGGGCGAAATATTATCCTAAAGATGTCAAATGGGCCAAGGAGCAAGAATTTCTCCAACTTAGGCAGGGAGAGAATATGAGTGTGGTGGAATATGCTCGCCAAGTTCAACGAGTTGAGTCGATTTGCACCGTCGCAGTGGCGGCCGAGGAGATGCGGATGGATGGATTTCAATATGGGTTAAGGCCCAAGCTGAAGAATAAAGTGGTTGGCCATCTTCACGAATTTCCAGGAAATGTACTAAAGGGGTTTTAAAATCGAAAGGGTGTTAAATGAAAGTACAGCGCTAAAGACAGCCCAACTCCAAATCAAAAGGAGGTCTAGGTATAGTGATACCGGCTCTCAATCCGGCTTAGCTACAAAAAGATTCGATACAAGATGTAATTCCTCTCAAGGTCAACAGCGCCTTTAAGGGGATGATCGCCAGCTCGTAAAAAGTGTGGTCGCCGTCACTTAGGAGCATGTATAGGAGAAAAGGGGCCATGGTTTGGGTACGGAAGATATGGACACTTCATAGCGCATTGTCCCTAAGAAACCGGAACTAATCGGGGTATTGGACAGAGGCAACAATATAAACCTCAATCCTCCTTACAACAAGGTCAACCTTTAGCTAGGAATAGGAAGGAAGGGAAGAAACCCCAGGTAGGTAGGAGAGTCTACAGCCTTATCGAAGAAGAAGAAATGGAGGACCTCAACAACGACGTGAGTATCCCTAACAATGTTGGTATAATTGACGAGGAAATGAAGAACCCCAGCGACGTAGTGGTAGGTACGGTACTCCTCGACAACCTATATGTCTATGTTTTATTTGATTCAAGAGCAACCCATTCATTTGTGAATTCCGAATTTGCTAAAAAGTTACAGTGTAAACCTCGTTATAGTAAATGTTAGACTTCGCATATCAACCCTAGTAGGGTTAGTAGCTCAAACTGATGTGATATATAGGGATTGCCTATTAAATATAGATGACATAATCTTTTACGCAGATCTGATGGAATTAGACATACGAGATTTTGATATTATCCTTGGGATGGATTGGTTATTAAAGCATAAGACAGTCATAGATTGTAATAAGACACTAGTATCCATGATGACTCTTGTAGGAGAAAGGTTGGAGTTTAGAGGGAATAGCCTTAAGAAGACGACTCTTCTTGTTTCCGCAGTACAAGCGTGCAAAATGCTAAAAGGGGATGTCAAGGGTACTTGTGTGTTGTGGAATTAGCCGAATCGGGAGAGATCCATGTTGAAAGTATACCCATCGTGAGAGAATTTGGAGAAATATTCAAAGAGGTGCCAAGGCTACCTCCACATCGGGAAGTTGAGTTCACCATAGACTTAGTGCCGGGCACTATACCCATATCTAAGACACCGTATAGAATGGCACCAGTGGAGTTGGCTCGAGTTAAAGGTCCAATTGCAAGAGTTACTTGGATAAGGGGCTAATTTGGCCCAGCGTTTCACCTTGGGGAGCACCTGTACTCTTTGTAAAAAGAAAGATGGTAGCCTAAGGTTGTGTATCGATTATAGGGAATTGAACAAAGTGACCATTAAGAATAAGTATCCACTCCTAAGAATAGATGACCTCTTTGATCAACTTGGAGGCTCATTTGTCTTCTCAAAGATCGACTTAAGGTCGAGCTACCATTAGTTGAGAATCAAGAAAGAAGATATTCCTAAGAGTGCTTTCGGGATACGGTATGGTCACTATGAGTTCCTAGTTCTTCCGTTTGGGCTTACCAATGCTCCTGCCGTCTTCATGGACTTGATGAACAGAGTGTTCCACCCTTTCCTTGATAAGTTCATAGTGGTCTTTATTGATGATATCCTCATATATTCCAAAGGTAGAAAGTAACATGAAGAACACCTGAGGACAATACTCCAGACCTTGCAAAGGCATCGGTTATATGCCAAACTTAAGAAATGCGAGTTTTGGTTAGACAAAGTCCACTTTTTAGGGCATATAGTGTCTAGAAAGGGCATATTCGTGGACCCAGCTAAAACAGAAGCCATAGTGAATTGGCAAAGGCCTATGAACATATTTGAGGTGAGAAGTTTCCTAGGTATGGCGGGCTACTACCCCATGTTTGTGGAAAACTTTTCCGGGATTTCTCTTCCTCTCACTTCGTTAACACGTAAAGGCAACAAGTTTGAATGGACTCAAAAGTGTGAGGATAGCTTTCAAGAGATAAAGAGATAGCTAGTGTCGACCTTAGTTTTAGCAATTCCCAAGGGAACGAAGGATTCGTTGTGTACAGCGATGCTTCGAGAAAAGGGCTTGGATGCGTATTTATGCAGAATGGTAAAGTGATTGCTTATGCATCACGAGAGCTAAAGACATATGAAGAAAATTACCCAACTCATGACTTAGAGTTAGCTGCAGTAATCTTCGCGCTAAAAATTTGGAGACATTATCCATATGGTGTAAGGGGCGAGATTTATACGGATCACAAAAGTCTCAAGTACATCTTTATGCAAAGGGAATTAAACATGGGGCAGCGGAGATGGCTAGAACTTCTAAAGGATTATGATATGGAAATCAAAAACCATAAAGCAAATGTGGTGGCGAGATGCCCTCGGTAGGAAAACAGGATCGGTAGCTTGTTTGTTCACCAGTAAAGACCAACTCATAAGGGAGTTAGAAAAATTTGAGGTTGAGGTGATACTAGCAAATGACCAAGGCTATTTAGCAACTATCCAAATGAAGTTCCCCTAGGTAGATAAGATCAAACAACTTGAAAGTTCGGATTCGGAATTGATGAAAATCAAGAAAGGTGTAGAGGAGGACCGGATTAAGGAATTTAGCATTGAGAACGAGACACTTTGGTATAAAGGAAAGCTATGCATGCCCAATGTCGATGAGCTAAAAAGAGAACTAATAAAAGAAGCTCATAACTCGACATTCACAATGCATCTCGGAAGTACGAAAATGTACCATGACCTAAAAAGTCATGTCTAGTGGATAGGAATGAAAAGGGATGTAGCAGAATTTGTAGCCCATTGTCTCACATGCCAGCAGGTGAAAACTAAACACCGAGAGACCAGGAGGGTTACTGCAACCTTTACCAATTCCCGAATGGAAGTGGGAGGATATCGACATGGATTTTATCATAGGGTTACCCAAGACTCGAAACAACATGATTCCATATGGGTAGTAATTGATAGATTGACAAAGTCAGCCCATTTCCTTGCAATCAAGATAACTTTCACGTCTCGACAACTAGCCGACCTCTATATAGCTGAGATAGTTAGGCCTCATGGTGTTCCTCTCGAGCATCGTATCGGATCGGTACGAGTAAGTTCATCACCAAGTTTTGGCATGGGTTTCAAGAGGCAATGGGTACAAGTCTCCACATAAGCACAACTTTCCACCGGAGTGTGATGGGTAGACGGAATGTACAATTCGGACTCTGGAAGACATGTTAAGAGCATGTGCCATGGATTTTATGGGTAACTCGGGATAACAACATGCTATTAGTTGAATTTTCCTATAATAACGAGCTACCATGCAAGTCTAGATATGGCTCCGTATGAAACATTGTATGGTCGTCGGTGTAAAACTCCCGTGTGTTGGAATGAGGTGGGAGAAAGAATACAATCTAAGGTTGAAATAATATATCAATACACAGAGGCGGTCAAGATAATACGAAAAAGGTTGCGGGCAGCCCAAGATAGAAGTTATGCGGATCTAAAGCGGAGACCCTTATAGTTCCAAGTTGGGATCATGTGTTTTTAAGAGTCTCTCCACTAAAAAGGAACTTAAGATTTGGGCGAAAAGGTAAACTTAGCCCTAGATTTGTGGGACCCTTTCAAATCTTGCAAAGGATTGGTTCCGTGGCTTACAGATTGGCTTTACCACCCGCTCTTTAAGGCATTCATGAAGTCTTCTATGTAACTAACCTTTGCAAATATGTGCCGAATCCGGAGCACGTCGTCAAACATGAGCCCTTGAAGGTTAAGGAGAACCTTACATTTGAGGAAGAACCGATCCGTATCCTACAAAGACAAGAGCGAAGCTTAGGACTAAAACCATTCCGTATGTCAAAGTACTCGGAAGCACCATAAGGTAGTTGAAGCGACATGGGAGCCGAACATGAGATACGGGAGAAGTACCTCGCTCTGTTTACAACGGTACTAAATTTCAAGGACGAAATTTTTTTAAGATGGGGAGAAATGTAAGACCGGAATTTTGAGTAGATTAGTTTATAGTTAAATTAAGCTAAGTATTTATACGTGATTTATTTTATGTGATTATTATGTGCTTATGTGTTTATATAGCTTAATCAATAAAGGCAATTGCTCGTTTCATTGCTATTAAAAGAAATAGAAACCTGGGGCGGACTTATGTTTAATTATCCCTATTCTACCCCTAAAAAAAATGGGGGAATAGTATTGGGAAGCATGTGGTAAAAGCACCTGATGGAAACCACCGAAAAGGAAAGAGGGGGATCAAACAGAACCAGGAAACAAGAGAGAGAGATCGAGCGAGGGAGACAGAGCGAGAGTGAGAGGGCGAGGAAAAGAGGCCGGAGACCGGCATGTCTGAACGGCGAGCAGCGGTGAGGCGGTCGGCAGCGCGAGGGAAACGGCAACGCCCAAAGGAGAGCGAAACCGAGACCGGGAAAGGGGAAGCGAATGCGAGGGCTGAGGGAGGCAACCGGTGATCGCGAGAACCGTGGCTCGTGACGGCGTCGAGCGCGAGAGGAGGGTGGCGGAACCGGGACTAGCAGCGAGGGAAAGAGGAAGGAAAGGGAGAAACCGACTAAGCTAATCCGAACCTCCGCAAACTGTCAATCCCCGAATTGAGGTGGGTAGTCTTATACTCTAAACTTTTAGTAATTTCGAAACCCAAATGAGTTTTGTTGTAATTATTGAATGTATGTGATAGAACGAAGCTAGGAAGTGGTTAGGACTGAATTAGGTTATGAGAAAATCAAATGGAACTGTTGAGTCCGAATCGAAACCCGTAAGGAGCTTAGTAGTTGGTTAAGGCTGAGTTGGGATGTTGAAAGTTTAGAAGAAGTTAGGTTGCGTAGATATAAAGATTATTGTGAAGATCTCAAATAGCCCTTAAGGAGGAAGAAGAGATGAATTGGGTATAAATGGGGAATTGATGCTTGAGTTAAACCGTAGAGATTTCCTATGAGCTAAACATAAAGGTAAGCGAAGCTAGCGGAAATTAAGTGATGAAAGGTGATTATGAACTATATAACTAAGGACGCGCGAATAAGAGTTTATTAATAGGTAAAGATATTAAATGGAAATTTGAGGTTAGGAAACGGCAAGTCGGGGATGGTGAGGTTAAACTATGCTAAAGCCGTGTCTAAGATCTTTGAGAATGAATTGAACTAAAAGGATGAATGGAGCTAAAGGAAACTCGGTAAAGTAAGTTTAAGAGTATATGGTTGAATGTGGGCAAAAGAGATTGGTTTATAAAGTAGAGACATAAATTGAGGAATTGAGGTATAGATAGTAAATTGTGAAGAAGTTGAAACGTTTAATTAGGAGGTATCTACTTCTGGTTATTGTGGCTCGGAAAATGAAATTAATCTTACTAAATTGATGGATTGGGAAAGGTATAGTTGGGAAAGCGCCGAGAATGACGGCTTGCATTGAATGATGGTTATTCGTGTTAAGTGATTTCTTCACGTTGATGCTTAAAAGTAGTTTTGAAAGGCGTTTTGTATTTTACATGAAATGATCCTTGAATGCCACTTCTTGTGAATTACCTTTCGAGACGTGATTCTGTTTTAAAGAAGCAAATATGATTGAGAAATTGAATTTAGAGGGATGGCACGTAGTGCTATGCCTTCCAGTGTGTCAAGCTAATTTGAGAAAGTGAATTTATAAGGGTGACACGTGGTGTCATGCCTTCCTTGATGTTAAATCGATTTGAGAAAGTCTGTGAAGTGAATGTGATGAATGAATATGTTTAAATTATTTTGAATCGACTGGCTACCGATCGTTTAGTATACCGAAGGGTTCGAGCTGGGGACGCCCAGCTGGAAACTTCGAGGGAAGGGTTCTAACAGGGGTCCTGTAGTGGCGGGATGCCCGATTTAAGACTTTCTTAAGATTGGTCCCGGAGCCTTTTGTTCAGTGGTCGTGCCCTAGAAATTAAGAAGTGCTAGTTCGAATCCTCTAAAGGCCTAGAAAGTTGATTCGGTTCCAAAAGAATTGTTCATGAATGTGAAATTGTGCTTTTAAATGATTAAAGAGTCATGATATTTGCGTTGACAGAGATTTTATTGAAAGTATCTAGATTTTTACTATGTTATTACATTTTCATCGATTTCATTACGATGAGTAATATGCACAAAGAATTTCCATTTTAAGGGTGTAAGACTCCGGTGAGCTCGTGGTTTATTGCTCACGCCCAAAAATTTCCCCCTTTTCCCCTCTCGGTTGTAGGTACTCCTTGATACGGTTGGCTGGGATGCTTGCCTTGATGGTGATCGTGAGTGGAAGTGGGTTCATGCATTTTTCCTATTTAACATGTTGTATATATTCGATTACTTGAGACATTAATGTATAGTAAGTTTAATGTAGGTACAGAGACCCGAACTAGTAGCACTGATAAGCCGGAGATTTCCTTTCTCTTGCAATTTTGATCTCAAGCGCTTGTAAATTTAGTTTTTAGCTTAGTTTGTGGCTTAGGTTGTAAACTGGTTCGAAATGTGAGTTTTATGGTTGCAAATATACTCCGGCGTGTGGCCGTTAGAGCTGTGTACTCCGAGCGTGTGGCTCATTGAGTTTTAACTTTCATGCAAGTTTTAAGGCTTTTTAGCCTATGGGTTGGGCCATATTTCAAACTGAACTCTACTAAAATTTTTAGAAAACTCCTAACCCTTGTGGAGAATTTCATTCCTTACCCTTAAGTTGGACTACGACAGCTAAGTTAACACCGGAGTGAGCCTTGGGAGTTCCTTTGAGGAACTCTAGCGGTGTAATACTCCTAGGATGGGTTTTGGGGTGTTACAGGAAGTCATGTAAGTAAGTTAAAAGACTGTATTAGTCTCGGGAACTTAAATTTAGGGCTTCATACACTTATCATGATGCACCATGCTATCTTTATACTATGTTGTGTGGGGTAAAAAAGAGAATTGCGGCCACATTCATAGCTTTTGTCTTCCTTAGTGTATGTTCTATTGATACATAGCCTCATAACTTAGTGCCATTAGCTATTAATAAGCACATATATTCCTTGCTTGTTATTGTCTATATTTAAATTTTGAAAGAAATCGGACAATCTTTCAAAGATTTTATGGGTATATTTTCTGCAACTCGTAATCAAACCTCACTCATGAAATTAGAGTAGTCAAAGGGTTTAAAAAGGACGTGTTGTAGATGCTAAATGTAATTGTGATTCCCATGATAGAGAGTTATATATTTTATTTTGTTTTTGTTTTGTTTTGCTTGAGAATGAGTAAAACCAAGTTAGCATATTTGTTGGGAAAAATTACATATTTGATACCCATATTTTGTTTGACGATAAGCAATACAATAATGAGGTAATCTTTCTTGCAAGGGTTTTACCTACATGTCCTTACTAAGAATAGAGAGGAAAGAAGCGAGAGGGAATAGTACACCAAACAATAGTGGAAGAGATAGAAAGCCTAAATTTGACTAGCCAATCAGCTGCATAATTGCCTTCACAAAATATATATGTGATGAATAAAAAATTGACTGCAACAATTGGGTTAGATTTTTGTATCTTTAACAATTAAGGTTGTGGATCTCCCAAGGAATTGGAATTTAAAGCCTTAATAAGAAGATGGTTATCACCTTTAAGAATGATTGAATGAAATCCTACATAAACTACCGCATGAACTCCATTTCTCATTTTTGCTACTTCTGCGATAAGAAATGAAGTGCTATCTAAATTATTTTCTCTCACTTAAATGAATCTTCCATCCTAGTTCCCGATAATAAAACCAGTCGTTGACGAATTTGATTTTGATCCATTAAAGTTGATTTTGATGAATCTTAGAGATTTGCTCAAACTGATGAAGTATGTAAATTTGATACCTACATATGTTTGTATAGGTGTGGGCGCACACATATGTAAACAAAAGCATGTAATTAAAAAAAAGCCAAACTTGTCACTTTGTTGTCGGTACAATACCTATTCCTTTTTCTAAGGATTTAAGCAAAGTTAACCTGATGTGGCGTAGTTTAGAGAATTGAATCTAATTTATTTTTAATTTATTTATTTTGGAAGGGAAAACAATGAAAATAAAGGATTTTTAAAAACAATAAAGAAAAAATTATCATATATGATACATTTGATCGATAGACTCAAGACAATAGTATAGTTTGTAACCTTACAAGGCTCTCATCATAGAAAAAATATTATATACTTCCCCATAATTGTATTGGTTCCTCGTCGATTGTACTAAATCCTCAAATAGATTTGCGAGCTCTGCATATAGTTGGTTTCTTGAATGGGTTCATAGTGGCTCCTCATTTTTAGTTTCCACAAGAGGTCGTAAGTCAGTACTATCACTATGCGTTTAAAAAGGTTATATGTGGTGTTTTGGCCTTTCAAACTTTTGCCTTAGCCAGAACATGATGGGTCGAGCATATATCAAGAAGTTGACATATTTCTTAGCCAGACAAATGCGTGCTTCATAATTGTGTGATTGGAGGGAATTCTGATTAAAGAGTCCATTGCCTAAGAACCCCGCCCAAAAGATTTGAGCCCTACGTTGCAATTAACAAAACGAAAACTGAATTAATGTGGACATCATCATTATTACCACTAGGCCTATACCCCTTGTTTGGTAAAGATTTGAAATAAAATTTTTTTAATTTTTTTATATTTTCATGCAAAATTTAAAAAGATATATAATAATATTTTAAAAGATTGTATTATTTTAAATCTAATTCTTACTATATCAACTTCTTTTATAAGCAATTATGAGACAAGTATAAATGTAATTTTCTTCACATCAAGAAGAATTGTCAAAGATAGTAAAATATTGGGGTTTCTTTTTATTCTTGTTAAAGGCAATATGAATTAAATTCTAGGCATTAAAAAATCTTGAATCTGTTGATCTCTTCATAATTATTTTTTTATTTTTTAAAAAATGCATACTTCCTTTTTCAATAATAATTATTTTATTATTTATTTATGACATATAAATAATTATTACAATAATATTGTAGACTTTTTGGTTGTTGGATAGTCTTTTATTTTAATATAATTTAATAATTTATTAAATTTAATCTTTAATTTTATATGACAAACTATATTTATTGTGCTATGTATACAATCATTAATTATCCACTGTATGCATCCTACCCGACAATCCTACATGTCTTTCATATATAAACTCAACCCAACTTTTAATATATATATATATATATATATATATATATATATATATGAGAACCTTTTTCAAAGCGATTATGTACAATAAAATCAGTGGCCTAAATTGTAAAGTTATCAATTAAAAAGCTGGGTTTATCGATAATAGTAATATAGATGGATACGAAGTTTTAACATTAGGTTTTTAAAGTTTGTAAGAGTTAGAATATAAGTTGTTTTAATTCTTGTAAGGATTTCACCTATTATATTTACATAAAAAAATAAATGTAAAAATTTGAGTGACATACAAATGTCATGATTTAACTAGTGGAATGTGTACCCAATCTAGGCTCTGTTTGGCAATCAACTCGTTATTTGTTGGTTATTGGTTGATTGGATTACCTGTTACCTATTGGATGATTGAATTAGTTGTTTGTATTAGTTGTTTAAATTTACCTGTTTTAGAAAAAAGTGTTTGGTAAAATTAGCTATTTCTCAAAAAGATGGGAGAGAAAAAGTTAATTTATAAAAAGTTACTTAAATTAGCTTTTTAAAAATGGCTTTTTGAGGGCAAAAAGTTATTTCAAAAAGTCAACTTACCAAACACTTTAAATAACTTTTTGACCTATTCAAAAAGGCAAAATTTCCTCAAAAACTATTTTTTGTCAAAAAGCCATTGAAAAAGTTATTTACCAAACTTGGCCCAGGTCTAATAGTTACAGTTGCTTGTGACATTATGACATCATTGTAGAAAAGTAAAATTGTCTTGGAGCAAGCAATGAATCTAACAAGTGGATGAGTTCCTTTTTTGAATGCCATGAATCAAATATGAAATATGAAAATCTCTTTGATATTTTCTTTCCATATTTAATTTTTTAAAATTTTAAAGAATTATTTTTAAATCAAATTAAAAGATAAAAGAATGGATTGTTGTGATTAAATTAGATCAAATATACGAGTATAAATTTCGCTAATTATGGTGATTGTTTTATAGTGAAAACCACCATACCGCATCCTTAAACTATTCAATCCTAGATGATTTTTTTCACTTGTAGTTGTGTAAATTTGACAAGTACAAAAGAAGGAAAGACCAACTAGCTGAATAAGAAATATGAAAAGTTTAGAAGAAGGTAGTAATCTATTTAGATAGAATTACTCAATAGCCCATCAGGCTAGTTTTCTACGAGCCTAGGTCATTATATTCCCTCCTGTTTTTTGTTTATTATTGTCCGTCTTGGGTAGCTATTGACCATGGAAAGTGGAACTATTTATGGAATGAGAAAAACATAAAAGATGCCATAGAATGAGCCCTTAGGGTAGCTAACGAGAGGATGGCCATACATAGTGAAGGTTACATGTACTTACAAAACATCGTACAAGTGTCTTGTTAATTCTAGCTAGCATGAATATGTTTTTCTTTTAGTTTAAACTAAAGGCATCCTCGACTTTAGTTAAATCTAATTCTTTCTATTTCGAGTAGAAACCAGTGGAGTAATGTGGATGATAAGTAGGGGATAGTGGACGAATAGAGTCAAGTAGGCGAGCTCCTCGTGACGGTTGCTCCTATCTCGCAAAAATGCACGTCTCGGGGTCGGGTCCTGTGGAACGCCCGTGTGACACTCAAGTTAGTTTGACGAAAGTCGAAAGGTCAAGGGAAATCTTGTTGTACGTGAGCGAAGGGGGTTTTTGGGATTTGGCCGGTTTTACCGAGAAGGCAAGGAATTTCCTCTTTCTTGGGAGTAGAGAGAAGAATGATTTGCTCAAGAGTAGTATGAATTTTTAGGGTTTTGATGTTCGAGTTTTGTTTGAAGGATATGGGTATTTATAGAAGCAACAAATTAGGAGCAAAATAGTCATTTATCGTTATTAGGTGTGAAACCCTAATCTAATGGGCTTTAGATCTTACCTAGCCCCATGTGATGGAGGGCTTGGGCTGACGCTATAACCGATTGGGAGTGGCTGGACCAAGACATGGCGGATGCTGCTGGAATTATCCGAGAAATAGCCGCATCATGTAGCCCCTCACATTTCACGTATGCGCTTCCCGAAGCGGGTAGGTGAGATGTGAAGTAAATTCAGCTACGTTTCTCGTGCCTCGAATCTCCATGCATAGATGGGTTTGAGGCCACTTCCTACCAACTACCATAAGCTTTGCCCTCGATTTGAGAATATGAAGTTTGAGGAGGCCACGCATAACAAGCTGTTGTCCGGACACCATTCCGGAGATGTTATATGGACAACTCATTGAAGACGCAATTAAACTCTTGATCACATATTGGTATGATGCCCGAGAGCTTCAACATCTCATGACGTATTCTCGATTAAGACGGCCTCGAGGCTTGGGTAAGATGTCACCGTGAGGATTTTCTTGAAATTTCAAACGGAAGACCCAAACTCACCTGGAAAGTGATGCAACTAGTGGAGGTGCCACCTTTAGTGTAGGCTCATCGCCTTATCCTCTCGGGAAAGTGGTGAGACGGTTGATGGTTTGTCTTCCTATTCGTCACTTGGCCGGAAGAATTTGCCGAAGGAGAAGAAGAGGAGCCTCCCCAATGAAAAGAAGTGAAGGCGTGACCCTTACTCTTTGGTAATCCAAGTAGATATTGAGATGTACTAGTGTCACTTAAGCATTATTTATTATGTTAGGTTGTACTTTTGGTGTTTCCTCCCCTGTAATGTCATGCCCAATGCCCATTTTGAATGAATAATGACTAAACCTTGCGCATTGACTTTTTCATTTTTGTACTTGTACAATTTTGTTGAGGCGTGAGAGTAGAGAACGAATTTTGCACCCCCTTGGGGCTAAAAAGAGTGTTGAGAAAAATAAGTCCTCCCAATAAACTTACTTTTGGGAATTTTAAAGGTACGGACCCTTGATCCTTGAAGGGTCAAATGCATATAGCCACTAAAGCCTCTCGGCCACTCGGGACTAAAAGTGTAGAGAGTATCTCACTAAGATCTTTGACGCATATGCTTCCTTAGGCCAGAAACACGTGTTTTCCCACCATAATATCGTTGAGGGTCTTTACGCGACCTTTAAGCTCCTATAGGCTTGAACGTACGTGATTCTCGTTGGTGAACATCCCACGAAGAGCGCGACCTCCCAACTTATAGTTGGGGGTGCCGATCGCCCGTGGCTAGGCCATTACGGGTTTTTAAAGGAGGTTTCAGCTCCCATACGCTAGAAAGTACATGATTCTCACTAAGAAACATGCCATGGAGAGCGCGACCTCCTAGCCTCTAGTTAGTAGTGCAAATGCCCATGGCTAGGCCATTTGGGATCTTTGTGTGACGTCTCAACTCTCGTAAGCTTGAAAATGCAAGTTTACTTAATAAATGATAATCTCCAAGGGGTAGTATTTTACGGAGGTGTAAACACAACTTTTTATCCCGTAGGCTAATTTTTCGTTTACGATTTTTTGAAAATTAAAAGATTTTTATAATTTTTTCAATTTTGCGACTCAGCTTGGCGAGTACCATACCCGACTTCGATCTGTCGACTCCGGAATCCCGACTTCTCGATTTCCTAGCTCTCCTTTCTCGCTTGCCTCACCCCCATTCCCCTGGCTCCTCTCCCCCTCCTTTCTCTCCCTAGCTCCTCCTCTCTCTCCTATCTCGCCCATTCCCCTTCCCCCTCCCCCTCCCGGCTCCTAGCTCCCCTCACTACTTCCTACCCCCTCCCGTCTGTTGCTAACCCCTCCCTCTCTCTCCCTCTCCCCTATGACTCTTTCCCCCGACTCCTCGCCCCTCCCTCTCTCGCTACCCTCTCCATTTCTCTTTACTCTCGCCAATTCCCCCTCCCCTGCTCCCCGAACCCTTTTCCCACGGACTCCCCGTCCCCTCCCTTGTCTCGCTACCTCTCTCTCCCCTCTCGCCCATCCCCTCTTTCCCCTATCTCGGGCTCCCTTCCACTTGACTCCCCGTCTTCCTCCATCTTCCGGCTGCCCCCTCTGTCTCTCTCTCTTCTCGCACCCTCAGCCCCTCCTCCTAGATTCCCCGACTCCCCACCCCAAAAAACCCTACTCCCTCCCCTAATTCCCAAATATCTTCAAACCCTAAGTTCTCAATTCTATGTTTCCTTAAATTTTTTAGAATAATTTTTGTAAATTTGGACTTGAGTCGAGAAAGGAGGCTATTTCCCTACCACATTGGCTAGCCAAAAGGGGGTTGCTCATTTTAACCCTTCCTTGACTCTTTATTTTCCACCCCGCAATAATTTTCATAAAGTGAAAGAGTGATTTGGGATGAGCCTTCACGCCAAGGATCGGACTTTCAACTCAAGCTTTAACTTCTTCATCCAATCTTCGATGTGTATCTTTGTATTCATCATATTTAAGTTGAATCTTTAAGTTCTTTGAGTTATTGCATGCCTAGAATAATGAGTAGCTCCGAGGACGTTTTTGTGGATATGTGGGTTACTCAATCGGATAAACATGCTTCGAGTGGTGAGTCGCCAAGCCCCTTGGATGAGTATAGTTGTGACGAGCTTGTAGTTGGGGAGTCACAGGGAGTCGTAGCATCCGCGGGTTTCTAAGCTCTCACGGACTTTGATCGTCGTCCCGCCACGACTTCTTGCAAGCTATTCAAGGTACGTCGAGTAAATTGGCGGAATATTTGGGCACCAAGTGAACTTGATAAGGCCATCCCTTTAGTTTCGCTACCTATGAATTCAAACTCCCTTTATAAAAGGTCTCCTACTCCTAGCCTAGTTAGTCATAACTAACAAGTGACATACCCTTGCGATGTGGGGGCAAGTCATAATTCCCCAAGCAAAGTCATAGTTATGGGTCACAAATTGCAGGATTTCAATAGTAGGGAGATGGCTAATGTGAGGTCGTAACTAACAAGTGAGGTCGCCTCTTCCAGGGTGTCACACTTTTTCTAAAGTAGCGCTTAATAATGAGGTCCGATGCCCCTTTCACGCATGGATTATATCCATATGAAATAATTTCAACCTAGCTCTAGCTCGGACTGTCCCAATTTATAGTATTCTATTTGCTCGTAGCCACTTGTGAGTTGAAAGATATCCCACGTAATCGAGACACATTTACTCTTCTAGTAGCCTTCAAAGTAAGGCTTCTTATGACAGTGAGTAAGGTCGGTATAGCTTCACCAATAAGAGGGGGTACATGACTTCCTTTAGTAAGGAATCATTGATCTATCGATGAAAATATAAGTTCTTCTTTGTAACGATATCGGATGGGGGTGGGATGTCCCCAATTGGAGCAAGGAGGAGGATTTGATCGGAGAGCATGTTTCTATTGGTAAGGTTCGTCACACTAATAAATATATCGCCACCAAGTACTTGCATGTCTCGTGAGGTACCTCATGCTAGGGACAAAGGAAAGAAGGAGAAGCTTCCTTCCAACTGCCTCCCTAAGAGATAGTTCTTCAAGAAAAAGTATTTCTCTGTACTACCGGGTTGGGTGTCGGCTTGAGTTATCATAGGGTACTTACTCTTCCTCTTGTTTCTTTTATTGACATTTTGAAATGACTCGACTTTGGTTTATGTTTTGCGGAACAAGCAAAAATTTTCTTTCGATGCGATGATCTGCGAACTCTTTCGAGGGAAAGGTGTATTAGGAGAAGAAAGTCTCGTCCTGGGGTAAAGGTACCACTAATAAAGGAAATAAAGAGAAGGACGTTAGGACTCATGGCAAAACGTCGGCGAAGTCGGGCCATCCTGGAGGATATCATTCCTCCTCATGTGAGTCTTCTACTCCTCTTATGGGCCTATTTCATAGTTAGTTTAGTTTTATACTAATGTTTGACTTCCTTTGTAATAGCTTCACCCCTTGTCCGCAAATAAGGGCTTGTGTCCTGCTTCGCAGTCTCCTTGCATGAATTTCTTAGTCGGGGAAGCCAGTCAAAGACAATTCCTTTTCCAAGCAAATTCTCGAGGGATATAGCGAGTCCCGTCTCTCTCCATTGAAACGATGAAGGTTTATCTTGGTCTCACTGTCCCGGAGTGCCACCCTTTCCTGGAGTCTATTGCTATGGGCAAAGCTCGCATGACAAGTACCGTACTCAAGGCATTCGGCATCCACCCTTGCGAGGGTCAAGCTCTCCCCACTTCGACATGATAATGGCAATCGTTGAGCTATGAAGAAGATGACCTTATCTTATTTTACTTGCATTTTTTTGTCATTCTTAGTCCTAACATCTTTGTGTTTACAAGATTCTCTTAGGGCCCTTCAAGCCCTAAAGTCACTCCCTTTATCGTCCGATCTATAGAAAGAGGTGACCTCCCTATAAAGCTCCCTAAATAAGCTCTTTAAGGAGAAGAAAGGTCTTCGGTGTTTGGTTTTGCTCTCTCTGCAAGGAGGCAAGTCAGCTAAGGGATCAACTTGAGGCTACCATGGATGAGAGGTAGTGTATGGAGACTCGACTTGAGGCTGCCATAGAGGAGATGGAGACAGCGAAGGCTCGACTACTCAAGCAAGACACTGCTGCTAGGGACATATCTCGTAAGGAAGCTCCTTTCAAAGGTTTCCTTTCCATTGAGGGGTAATGATAAGATTCTTAATAGGTAGGTTACTAATGCCTCTCGGCTTCATTCCCATGCTCTAGCTCTGCAATTGAGTTCTCGTGCTTGAGACAACCCCCGAGGAGGAGGCCCCAAAGGATGATGGAGTGGATGAGAATGCTCGGTGATGGTCATGAGGACTAGTCACCTCTCCGACTCCTTGCCTTGAGTAGCTTAGGATCAATTTTGAGCGGCCTGCATGACAGATGACTTTTTGAGCGGCACTGCGTGTCGGATGACTTTTATCTTATTTCACGCACATACTTTAGTGCTTTGATTGCTTGCGTGGATACTAACTATTATGACATTATCTGCAATTTCTTTCCTCATTCTTGATATTTGCTTGTCTTGGTTTACTATATAGTTCTTCTCTCGCATTTTTGGTTGTTACTGAGTTTCAAATTCTTATTATTGGGGTTCATGTTCACCCCTCATGCGATCGGGCTAATAAGCCCTACTAGCCTTAGCTTTTTAACTTATCAACTTTCTAGAATTATATTGGCTCCTTGATTTTTATAGCGTAGTTTGGTTGGCCAAGGGATCATATTAACCCCAATTCTTGCCCCGAAATCGGTATATGTGGAAATACGAGGCGAGTGTTGCCTAAAGTTTGATTGCCTTAGGGGATCATATTAGCCCATATTCTTGCCCTCAAAATTGGCACAAGTAAAAATGTGAAGCGAAAGTTACCAAAATGCTTACCTATTGTATTGACAACAAAAATTGAAGTCCATACGAAAGAGGAATTTGTGCCTCATTGAGCGTTTTCGAAAAGTCGCGTCAAGCGTTGATGATTCTTTTAGAATATTTGAGAGTTGCCCGAGCTAGGTGGGTCTTTAAAGAAAGAAACCATGTACCGGACGATGAGTTCTAGCTATTTATAAAGGTGCCAAAAGCACCTAGATGAAGTATTTCTTAATATTGTGATTATGCTAGGTCCTAGGAATAGCACACACTTCGAGAGTGGCCATTTTGTAAGTTTTGAGGCGGACTTACTTCATGGATGACGTATGGTCATTCCCAGTGTAGTAAACTTGCCATGTTCTCGTCGACTTTCCCACGACTTCGGTTTTATGCAGGAACGAGGTTGCTAACTTAAGATTTTGCCCCTTTACCCTCCGAGTTATAGGCCCTTGCCATTTTGAGCTTAGTTATGGCCTAGCGAAGATGATTATCCCCTTGAACCATAGGGAGTAAGTCAAGGGCCTCTTTTAGAGGTTTGCTCTTGAGAGTTTGAGTCACCCTATAAGAGGTTGAATAGGGTGAAAAGGAAATTTTAGGGAATAAAAGATTTTCTCGCTAAGTCGAACTCGGATAAGAGGTTACGAGTCAAGAATGAAATCGGAAAGTAAGAGCATAAAAATACGTGGAAACCCTCCTGGGGCAAAAAAAAAAAAGAAAACACGAGACAATGCTAATCCGGACACCAAGTGAAATCCACTATTTTGAATCCATAAAATACAAGGATCGACTCTTACATAATTGCTTCCATAGGCAATTCAATACAAATTTTTCCTAGGCACAAAAGTTCTCTTATCCGCCTCGAGTACTTCTTAACCGAGTTACCCCTTATAGCTAGGCATAACCGAGCCGAGTTACCCCTTATAGCTCGGTTAAAGAAAATTACCGAGAAGTGAAAAAGTAAGAGTTTGATTGATTAGAAGACTTCTTACTGTTTCAACTCGAAGTTGAGAAAAACTTATATATAGAGTTGAAAGGTAGAAAAGATTGAGAGAATAAGATTAAATTTGAGTTCCAGCAATCTCATCAATTCTCTAAGTGTTAAAGAGCAGCTTCAATTTATAATCAATAGGGAAGATATCTCGTTATAACTAATCATGGATTGGTAAGCTTCCTTACCCATTGTAACGGATAGTCCGAGTCCCTTAGAAAGAGAACCGTTGTAGAGATGAACATTGTGCTTTAGTCCTTGGCTCAAAAGGTTTTCCAACCCACTAGTTGACTAAAATGAAGGGTGGAAACAACCATGACACTCAAAGTTCAAGTTTATCGAAAATGGAAACAATAAACCTGATACGGTGTTTGACAAGTCCTGAAACAGTTGACTTTTTTGTCTCTTAGTGTTTAACGGTTAGAAATCAGTTGCTTTCCCTTTCTAAATTGAGATTAAATCACTTTAATCATCTTGAAAAAGCAAATCAAAGTGGTACTCAAAGTATAAAAATACTTTGGTCAAGATTACTTAAGGATAAAAATTAATTTAAATAATTAAGCATTTAATTATCCTTAACTTAAATAAATGGAATTTTCTTAGTCTAATATTTCATATGTTCTAACTCCATTTTGTGTCTATCTCTTTGGTGAATGAAGAGTAAAAATTGTATAAACTCAATGCATCAATTTGCCAAATAAATAATCTCGATTAATAAATAGTTCGACTTAAAGTTTGAATTAACAGAGTAATTTCTTTTCAACTTTTGTAATAAGTCGAGCTCGGAATAAGTTATGCATGTAAAATTATTTAGGCATGATGACTGTCCGAGTTGCACCCAAGTGGGTAAGAAATCCAAAGTTAAGCGTTTTACTCAAGAGATGGTTTCGAGTTGGTCGGACATAAATGAAAATTTAAAGATGAGCTTCTCAAGATGTGTGAATGGCTTGAATTCAAAACTATAGAGAGAGAAAGAGTTATACCTGAGTTTTCAATCACCCCTTTTTTGATGAAATGCATTCAGCACTTAGAAATTAGAGTTAGAAGTTCGGATAGATAATTTTCGAGTGCTCAAATATGAAAAGCTGTTAGAATAGTTAGAGTTAGACACAAAGATTTAGAGCTATAATTCGTTATCGAGCTAATTAATAAAGTATTAGAGCAGAACTAAATATCGGAGTAAGTCAACAAATTATCATAGTAATATTATTAGAGTCTGTAGGCTAGTTATCGGAGCGGAAAGATATGAAGAATCAATAAGTCTCGAGAAAATGCTTAAATTTCATTGACTTGTGCTCGAAACATACAATATGAAAAAATTAAAATTAAACTTAAACTCCCCTAAGTAGGAAAGAAAGGAGAAATAGAAATGTCGGACAAAAAAATAGAGTGAACTAAGAAGGGGTGAAGCGAGTGCAAATGGAGGAGGAGGAATGCGTGCCTCGCGTCCGTGCTCGTGGCGTTGTGAGGAGAGGCTGCGGGTTGTGCAATACGTGGCGGTAGGAGAAGAGGTCATGGTTACTGGTTTAGCGAGTCCTTCGAACTAAGGGTTTTACTTCCTCAACTTCCTCTTCCGAGCCCTCACCTTCCTTAGGTTGAGTAGGTCGTGATGATGGATGGGCTTGGGATTGACCAAAATCCCCAACTTCCTTAGAAGTCGACTCGGTGTGCTCCGAGGAGATGGCCTTAGCTTTCTTTTCTCCTTCGCCTTCTTGTTGACCTCCTCCAACTTCTTCTTCTTCTAAATCCGAATCGGAAAAGGTCGAAGACTTTGAGGACGAGTCCGAGTCCGATGTTGATTCCGATTCCGAGTCCTCGGCAGCCTTAGATCTGCGCTCTTATCCGAGCTCTTGGAGACGGATGGTATGATCTTGCAGCTTCTTGTAAATGTCCTTGAGCTCGGTGACTAGAGCTTGACTCCGATCAATCTGCTTCGAGTTGTACTTTGAAGCCGAGTCAAGATAGGCATAAAAGTCTAGAAAGCACCAAGAGTTGATTGCAACTCTTTAACGACAACAACGAATTTAGATGCCACCTTCGAAGTAAGTGAGTAGAATTGCCCGGCTGAGAAGATGAAGGACCAGTAGCCGGAAGAAGAGTTTCTATACTCTTCCGAGTTTGAGAAGGAGGAGGAGGGAGCTCGGAGCTATATATCCGGACATCGGACTCGGTTTCATGTATCCTAGATTGACTAGCTCAGCCACGCCAATACGGACGGTTGGCTCTAGAAATTTGTGGGGATTCTTAGAAGCTCCACTTCAAATTGAGTAAAAATTTTGGAGAGGAGAGCTCTAAAAGGCAAAGGGGGTTTCTTCTTATCTAGGAGAACATAAGCGATTTGTTCGATCGTGAAAGGGAAGAGGTCAACCTCATATCCCTCGAGTATATCATAAAGAACCTTGAGAACCTTACTTGTTGGTGCTCTCCTTAGAAGGATAAAATGAGAACATATTCTCATTAGAAATAAGCAAAGAAGTCTACCCTCAAACTTCATTTGAGTAAAAGAAAAATTCTTTTTGGATTTTGGGATGACACCGGCATACTTGTCAAAGAATTCATCTATTATTTTAGTGAAAGGAATGGGGTTTGATTTTAGAAATAGACATTGAACATCGGAAAGTTTGTGAAGGAAAGAAAGATTGGCAATGATGTTCTTTTGTTGAACAAGAGAGTAGACAACATTGTCCTTTGAGGACATGTTCGATAGAACTTTGAGAGTAGCTCGGGATAGATGTAGTCGCGAAGCACGGGTAGTTAAAAACTCCCGCTTTAATGAGTGGTTTATAGTTTGGTTGAACGGAAGAATTTCTCTTCAAGAAAATAGTGTTGAGCGACTATGGAATGTTTTACTTCACAAAAGTGAGAGCTTTGCCTTTTGAAAGGTCCTTTTGTGGATCCTTAGGTCTGGGAAATTGAGGTTCGTGTCTTCTTAGTGGTAGACCCTCATTCAGTAACACTTCCTCTTTTCAGCATGTTGAGAGAAGTAGAGAATTTGACAGAAGAATGAAAAATTAAATGAGTAAGAATGAATAATGAGAGAGAGTAGAAAGATGAGAATAAGAATTCCGAGTTTGAAAAAGTGTCTCAATGAGGATTTCAAGTTTGAGAAGTGAGAGTGAGACAGTGAAAATAGCAATGTGAAAGAATGAGGATGATCAAAGGCTATTTATAGATAAATGGCTCTTAAAGAACAAAAGCCTTAAGCTGTCTCGGTTTGCAGAGTAATGACTAGCCGAACGTTTGGTGTTCGGCGTCTTCTAACCATTACTTCTTGAAACTGTTTCCTTCCAACGGCTAGTTTCTTGATTGTTTGCTTGCCGGAGAGAGAAATAAATTTTTTAAAGTATTCCAAGATTCTTTATTGAATTAGGGATTATCTCATAATTTTAATGTCTATTTTTCTCATAGCTGAGTCCGACTTAGTAGACTATCCGAGGTGCCAAAAACACACTCGTAAACTAATAACTACAGACTCAATTTTATGAAATTTCAATTGAACTACTAGTTATTTTCTCGGATCATGTAATAAGCAAGAAGCACATAAATTCTCATGCAATCACTCAATCAATCATGCATTCAGCATACCAAGTTCATTCCTAAATAAAGCATAGTTGATCTTAACTCGGAGGTTTTATGAAGATATCATCTAATTGAACATTTAGTAGGAATAAATTCAAGTTCAATATCACCTTTTTTAGAGTGGTCTCTTAAAAAGGATATCCGACCTCAATGTGCTTCGTTTTTAGTGCTAAACTAGACTCAGTCACTCGCTATAGGAACCACTCATAACGACGGGTCTTTAATAACGGTTAAAAGGAAAAACCGTCATGAAATATGGACCGGTGGTAGTTTTGTAATATGGATTGGTTACTAATGAACATATGATGACTGTTCAACAAAAGAATCATGGTCAAAAGTGGATTCCGAACCTTTGACTACGATTCTTTTATTGAACCGTCATCATAGGCATCTATAACGACGGTTCTTTTAATGAACTGTAGTCAAAGATCTTTAGACAACGGTTCTTTTATTAAACTGTCGTCATAGTTACTTCGGACAACAAAACCCTCCCTCGCGCCTGTCACTATTATTACACTCTCACTTCACTATCTCTCTCATTGGTTGCTCTCTCTCCACGGTTTGTGGTGGTTCACGACGTCTTCCTACTCATCTTTGTGGTTTCCAGCGTCTTGGCTCACACTTTCACTTTATGATCACTCTCTTCTGTTTCTCTCTCTCCATGGTTTGTGGAGGTTTCAGGCGTCTTTCTACTCCCTCTGTGTGGTTTCCGTCGTCTTCCCACTCCCTCTCTGTGGTTTCCGGCTACGATTCTTTTGATATAATTTCCAATTTCAAATCTAAACCGTATATTTGAAATGTAAACCATGAAATCTGAATTTAGCATGTTGTGTGCTATTGCTCCGGAAACGATTTGAATTATTGGTTTCTTAGTTAGTTCAATTTGAAGTGATACCTTTGCTAGCATTATTTATGTTGTGCAAGATCGAGCCATTCCGAGAGAAATAAGTCGGTGTAATTTAGGAGTATTATATTTCATGGTGTTTTAGAGAAAATTTGTAGATTAATCTTATAATTGAGGAATATGAAAATAAGAGAAGAGAAGGGAGAAACGACCAAAATTTAGGAATCGGAGTTCTAGGCAGCCAAGCACGGGCAGAGTGCCGGACTACATGGTCGGCCAATGTTGGGCTCGCTGCCCATCCAACTTTTGTGTTTCCATTCGAAAATTATTGTACATGTTTATTTATTAAGATTTGTATAATTGTTTGCAGTATAAAATGGATTCTTCCAAAAGTACAAAAAAATCAAGAGGGCGAACTATGATGAACAAGTAGAACTTGGTCCGGAGTACGAGCAATCCAACCATCCTTAGACAAGTCAATTTTGGTAGGCACTCGAAATGTCTGTAGGTGATCATAAAGCTCCCTTTATGAGCTATGTTAGTGCGGTAACCCGCGCATACGTGAACATCAATTACGGAAAATGGAGCGATGTCCCCGATTCCATTAAGGAGAACTCGTGGAACGATATTTGAGTAAATGCACTACATCTCAACTTAGTATTACAACTTATTGTAAATGGTATATATATGTGTACTAATGTATATCGTTCTTATGTTTCGGAAAACGTTCAACTTGAACATTAATGAATCCGAGATCCCCTTCGTGAAACACAAGAGCCTCATGTCGACGGTAGAAAAGTTTAGAGACTTCAAATCTCGCATTGTCGCTATATGGGTCTACAAAACAAAGCGAGACAAAACAAGAAGATAGACCCCGGGAAGTCTACAATTGTATTACTAAGGAGGACTAGAGATCATTTGAATCATATGTCTTCTATCTAGAATACATGGTAATTTATCATCCTCATTTGTTATGTGTTTTTTGATTTGTCTTATGCACTCGATATTTTTGTTGTCTTAATTACTTGCCCATGTGATAGGTGAAGCCAATCGAAAGAGGATTAAGAGCAATGCGTACTCTCATGTCATGTCCCGTGGGGGATATGCGAAGTTGGAAGAGAGGTTGTACAAGCAAAAGCTTGAACAACTTCAAACCACATCCGGTGAAGGTTCCACCATAGATACTTAACAGCTCATTATCGATAGGGACGAGCTCTAGGTCAAAGGAAGAAAAGAGAAAGATGGAACCTTCGTTATGGCCGATGTAGAATCTATTGCGCATAGAATCGTGAGTTTTTTTACTATTTCCTTTATTTATTTTGAGAGCTTATCGATTTTAATATTTATGAATTGTTAAATGATAATTTTTTCTTCTTCTTATAGGAGTCTTTGTCACGGACATCTACTTCGAAGTTGTTGACACCACCGGCGAAGGGACAAGCTAGCTTTGGCCTTACAAAGAGATGAGCATCTCGGTCGTGTTCGAGCTGTCACTGGGAGGGTGGGGATAGTTGAGCACTTTGGGGCTCGGAAGAAGTGCCCAATCTCTTCCAGCCAAGCACATATCGAGGCCTAAATGGCCGAAATGAAGGCCCAAATGCAGTCCAAAATGTAGTCCCAAATATCGTAAATGTTGGCTGCACGGATGGCTGCACGGATGGAAGAGATGAGGTCGTAGATGTGGACAGAGATACGAGGCCCGGATTCAGGTACTTCACAAATATAAGTATGTCGGTACCTAGGAACTTGGATGATTACGTCGGTTCTCACCCCACACACCGATGAGCATGAACGTAAGCTCACCCATCAACCATTTTGGCAGAGGTAATTCAAATTTTACAACCTAATTATAATTACATGCATGTTTATATTTTGACTAATTGGTGTATAATCTTCTAGAATAATTACTTATTGTATATTTTTGTTGTTTCGGATGAGTGTCGTTATTTATATGCATGTTTATATTTTGACCAATTGGTGTATAATCTTGTTGAATGAATGGCATATATTTTGTGGTTGTTGCACAACTCCAGCGTGTGGTCGTTGAGTAATTACTTATTTAATATGTTTTTGTTGTTTCGAATGAGGGTCGTTATCCGGGAAAATGTTTACTTTTAAGGGGAACCTCTGTTCGTTTATTTTCGAGGATTTTTAGGTTGTTTAACTTCTATGTCAAAGGTTATCCCATGATTGTAATTGTTATACTTATTCTTCTGCAACCGGCGAAGTGCAAGTTAGGTTCTCATCACCCTCCCCTAGAGCATGTTGTGGCATTAGGTGTTGTTTTCCCATGCAGGTGAGATATTGTCGTTTAGGGAACACCCCTTGCAGGTGATGAGGTAAGGGTGAGTGTGAAAGAGGTTGAGTATGAATTGCCGATCCAGGCATCGGACCTCCACACTCGTTGACGACGTAATCAACACTTTTCTTTGTTAGCCCAAGAGTTTGGTCATCCTCTCTACGGTAATTCATTTTTTTAAATATTAGATTTAACTGTTGTTAATGTCACGTATATATATTTCTTATTTTTGTATTATTTATTCACTAGGATATCGGGGACAGATCCGAGAGTTGGATGAAGGGAGCCAATGGCACAAGCAAATGTTTAGTGGCGCCCGTTCGTTGTCCAAAGAAGTCTCCTCTCATATCCATTGAGGAGTCCCGCACGGATTGGTGTGCTACTATAGAAGGTTATGTGAAGACTCTATCACCACATGAACCGTTGATCCGTAGCGGATTAGGTCACGTGTTTAGGCAACGTAATGGGGAGAATGAGGACATGACATTATATATCTTCCCGGACGACATAGGCCAATTTTTGAAAATGCGAGGAGATCGGCACTTACGCTATTATGCTTGGCATTATGTGAGCTAATATATTCATAACAAGTTCTTTTTTACTTTTAATTTCATCAATTTCTAACTAAATATATAATTAATATGTAAGTTGGTTGCACGAGATTGTAAAAGACTTCATTCGGTTTCTCAACCCTACTTTCATTCAAGGATTAGGGTAGATAACCGATGAACGAGTCGACTATATCTTCAAAGTCATGAAACATAATGTGCGAGGATAAAACATGGTACTTAGCGCCGTTCAATGAGAGGTAAGTGTACAAATAAACTAATTAATTGAAGTTTTTATGGTGTTATACATACTTATATAAATGTGATATTTTTGGTTGTGTAGCCACCATTGGATGCTTGCTGCCATATGTCCAAGGGCTAATATCGCGTATCGGCTTGATCCTTTGGGTCATACTGTGAGGGAAGAAATCAAGGACGTAGTCGAGTCGTGAGTTCATACTTTAATCATTTTATGTTATTTTGTTAATTATTATTCATTTAATTGTATGTCTAATTTGAATTTTATTTTTCTGATTGAAAAATAGTGCTATATCACGTTATTATTATGGCGGAGGCTTGAAAGAGCGATGATCGAAATCAAAGCCAGTAATTGTCCCCTTCAAGGTTAGGTTCTCTTGGTTAATAGAGACTATTTGAATTGTTTTTCATTTCATATTACTTGCTAGTTACATAAAGTACTAATTAATTCTCTATGTGTTAGGAATCTATTTTATTATTGTAGTGCTATATACAATTGGGAAACATGGAGTACGACTTCTAAATTCTCCAAGTACATGAAAGAGATCGTGACCGAAGTCGATTTAAATTCTAGTCCCAAAGAGGCATACTTGCATCTGCACTTGTAATTGATTATATTCTTTTTCAGCTTGATTAACACTTGCACTTGACCTAATTAATATGTCTTTTACAACATTGGCCATAATATTTCCCGGAAAGAACTCACCCACTCCCTATACGAGATGAAGTGCTCAACAAACAAGGTTGTGTAGGGTTTGTATATAACCGTATGAAGAAATAGGTATATATTTACAGTTATTCTTTATTATTTGATTGATCATGTTTGTGATTTTAATAGTCATACGAGTTATAGGTATACAAAATGTGATGAATATGTTGTTTTGTATATATTCCGGTGAACAGATGTATTGGATTGTGGTTTGTATACTCGAATGTGTAAGGTTGTATATGATTTGTATTGTACGCGTACTACTAGAAAAAGGTTTGTAACAACCATGTATTAACGACCATATATAAAATTTATCGTTAAATAATACTAATAACGACAAAAGTGCATTTTCGTCATCCGATTTTATTGGAAAAATTATCACTAGACGATGGGTTACAAAAATCATCGTTATTAATATGTAAAATATGGTCGTTAATGTAAATAGGAGGGAAAATAAAAATAAAATAAAACATCTTACTTATAATTTCCCTCCTATGTTAAAATTACTTGCACGAAACTATCAAACCACGCACGATCGCTACTTCTTCTTTCTTCGTTTACCTCTAATTCTTGAATCACCATTAACACTTTGGTCTCAATCGCATTACTCTCAGCCTCTCGCACTACTCACAGTCTCTGTCTTTCTCCGACACTCGATCGCCGACCATGGACTGCCTCGCCCTCCGTCCTCCTCTCTCGCTCGCTCTTACCCTCTCGCATCTGCTACTATCACGCTCGATCCGAAATCTCCGACCATGGACTGCCTCGCCCTCCGCCCTCCTCATTCACACAGTCTCTTCGACAATCAATCATAGGTCGCCGACAGCCTTGCCATTGCCAAACCCCGCGTTGCTTAATTTTGCGGTTGATTTCCAGTGTACGAGGGTTTCTATTCTCCAAATTATCCCCTAATTTTTCGATTGATTTCGCTTTGATTTTTAGTCTTTATTCTTTTACATGTTGTTCGAATGTGTGTCCACGATTTTTAATTTTGTTGGGTGAAATTGGAGGTTCAAAATTGCTTATGCCTGCTGAATTTATGTTCCAATCAAGAGAGATAGAGTTCGAGGTTATAATGGTTCACACTCGATCCGGCTACTATATTGATTGTTGTAGTTGTTCAATTCAACATTTTAGCTTTCGTTGGCATTGTATAGGAAGTTCTATGGCATGTTGGTTTGTTAAATCTGTGCCTATCCTTTGCTAACATGTTTTTACTAGAATTGCTTGGTTTCAATGTTTACTCGACCAAGTCTCGCCTTTTCCAGGGCAATCAAATTCTCCTCGGAAGCCGAAATAACAAAATCACGGGGTTAGTATAACAGGGAAGACAACTTGCAATGGCATCTACATTACTCCATGGGTTTGCATGTAAAATAACGAGACCATGAGAATGTAACGCTGCCTATGTCTAGATTTCCCAACCTGGATAGGATCCATATTTGGTTTCCTTATTCTATTCAAGCAACGTCTTAAGTGGAGTTACAATTAATAAAGAATAGAAAATCAACAAACTGCTAATTTAAAAGGATAAAATTCAACCATTTCCTTAGCATGCCATGACAATCATGAACTCAAGGAAGCTAGCAATTGTGAATTTGTCAATTGTGGCTCTTAAGATGTTGGATTCCTAGTGAATGTAGGAAAAGCTTAGAGCTCACAAGTCTAGCTAGGGAAACAAGCCAACCCGGACACTCACATAGCTCACAAGTGCTTAAGCTCGATCATATAACCCGCAAATCCCTCGGTACAAGGATCTCTAGAGCCCAAGTTTTAGGTTATTCGGATACTACGCTAGATCCTTTGGGGTCACATGCCATGATGGAACATATTCTTTAACTCAAAGCACCTATTTGGTCAAGCAAAACCTACAACTAACTTTACCGTACCGGAGGGGCTCACGACTTCTTGCTTCAAGCAAAATAATTGTAACAACCCGACCCTAATTATAACATATTAACATAACTCATCAATAATAACGATCACGTACATTTCAATTTCAAAATATTTTCATGTCATATTATGTATACGTGTATGTATCAAAATTATTTTGCAGGACCCAAATGTAAACGACGACGATGGATAGCCAATCTTTACAATATAATTCATAATGTATCAACTCCTAAATATTATTTATGCTTATAATCCACACCAATTCTTTCAATTATAAATACTTAATATGAATCAAATTTTTATATATAGGTATTCATATACATATATGTACATTATTAACACCATCGGACCAAGCCTTGCCTCGTCGACGGACATGGGCGGCGGTAACGACTCCCCGTCCTTCCTTTCCGCTGTGCTAATTATCGGCTAGCGGCTTGTTTAGTCTAACACCGGTGAATAAGGGTTGGGGGCATTACAATAATGAATCCTTCAACCTTCGGATCCTAGGTAGAATTACAAAAATTTTCATACAATAGACTCATAACTATGAAACTCCGATGGTCGAATAGAAGATTGAGCCAATTTACAGCATAAACAAAAGGAGTGCTATTCTAGCTCGCTTATAGCTATCAAGCGACGGATCAAGAAACAGATAAGGTTGATTTCACATACCAAATGTCTTATGTCTCACTTTTTGGCCCAAATGGAATTCATATTGAACATTTTCATATGCCAAAGCTTTTGCGAGATGCAGCTAGAGACTCAACCTCTAATTTAGATATTTCATCTCGTAAGTCAATAACTACCATCTCGCAGCAGAAGGCTGCTGCAGCCAACAATAGTTATCTATAGCAGAAGGTCATTCGTTGGCTGAAGCAGACTATCTGCTCGCAGATAGTCTGCTGCAGCTTCTGACACGACCTACAACTGACCTTCTATCGCAAATAGCTGCGACTGCAGCAACTTTCGGCTGCAGATAGCAGCGGTCGGTCTGCAGCAGACCATCTACCGCAGATAGCTACTGCAGCCTTCTGCTGTAGATAGCAGCTGCTGGCTGCAGCGAGCCATCTACCGCAGATAGTCTGCTGCAGCCTTCTGCTCGTAGATAGCAGCGGCTGGCTGCAGCGAGCCATCTGCCGCGAGATAGCTATCTGCGACCTGCAGCAACCTTCTGCTGCAGATAAATGCTTCAACCAAGCAACGACCTTCTACTACGAGATAGTTGTTGTTGGCTGCAACGACACTTCTGCTATAGATAGCAATTGCTGACTTACGAGATGAAATATCTAAATTAGAGGTCGAGTCTGTAGCTGCATCCGCAAAAGCTTTGGCATATGAAAATGTTCAATATGAATTCCGTTTGTGCCGAAAGTTAGACATAAGACATTTGGCATGTGAAATCAACCTTATATGTTTCTTGATCTGCTACTTGATAGCTATAAGCAAACTAGAATAGCACTCCTTTTTGTTTATGCTCGTAAATTGGTTCAATCTTCTATCTACCATTGGAGTTTCGAGTTATGAGTTCATTGTATGAAAATTTGTGTAATTCCGCCTCGGATCTCAATGTTGAAGGATTCATAATTTTGCTTGAAGTAAGAAGTCGTGAGCCCCTCCGGCACGAGTAAAGTTAGCTGTAAGTTTTCCTTGACCAAATAGGTGCTTTGAGCTAAAGAATATGTTCCATCATGGCATGTGACCAAATACAGCAGATCAAGAAACAGATAAGGCTGATTTCACATACCAAATGTCTTATGTCTCACTTTCTTGTCCAACCTCTAATTTAGATATTTCATCTCATAACTTAGCAGCTATTAGATTATTTTTCACCTGGTTCCTTCCCTATGTATGACAAATAATTTCACCTCCAATTATCACGTAATTTTTCAAAATGTCGTCAATAGTAAAAACATATACTAAGAGTAACTTGTTTATGTTAAATATCATGACTTTCACTTAAATAATGTACTCTACAATATTCCTTAGCTAGAAGCACGAAGACTTTATACATAGATGTATGAAAAATAATATTATGCCTGTTAAACAAATGCTTCTATCGCATATGCTACTTTTGCCGTATATAGATATGTTATGTATGACAAAATTGATTGGGAAGTCTTGTGAGACACTTACAAATCCTGAATAATAAAATAGATGTAAAACTATTTAAAATTTTAGATGTTTGAGTATTTATTAGATTTGAATTAGGTTAGCTCATGTATTTTTCTTTTGTTCCAAATATAAGTTACTCTTTTTGGCAAATCAATTTTGAGACAATGACACCTAACAAGGGGTGGATGAACAATGAAGATCTCTGGAGTACTGAATATGAAAGGGAGTTGAAAGTTTTTGGATTATGCCTTTACTAATCTAGGAACAATGTCCATTCGTTGTCCATGTGTGAAATGTGTGAACATAGAGTTTGGGACTCGTGAGCAAGTTCAAGGGCTTCTATTGGCTTATGGAATTGTCAAAAGGTAACATTTTGGTATCATCATGGGGAGAGGTTTAGCGAGTCTAACATAGATATGGGTGATGAGGATGATATTGGTGAACATGATGAAATAGATGGAATCTTAAGGGATTTATATCATGATTTTAATGATATAAATTCTTTAAGGGACGAGAATGGTGAAAAGGAACCAAATGATGAGGCAAAGACATTTTATAAGCTGCTAAAGGATTCACAAGATCCTATGTATGATGGTTGTAAGTCTTAAAAATGTCCGCATTGGTGAAACTCCTTTACATTAAGACTCTTGGTCGTTGGAGTAATGAATCTTTTACCATACTATTGCAATTCTTAAAAGATGAGTTGCTACCTAATAGATCAAATTTGCCTGACTCTTATTATGAGGCAAAAAAGACCATCAAAGATCCGGGACTTTCTTATGAGAAAATTCATGCATGTGTGAATGATTGTATGTTATATTGGAAGGATGACAAGAAGTTAAACAAATGTAAAGTATGTGATGCATCTAGATGGAAGACCGATAAGCGTAATGGGCATGATAAGTGTGAGTCAAATGGTAAAAGAATACCTCAAAAGACATTGCGATACTTTCCATTAAAGCCAAGGTTGCAAAGGTTATATATGTCCTCCAAGACAGCTTCTTTAATGAGATGGCATCATGATAAGCGAAAGAAAGATGGGATAATGAGGCACCCAACCGATTTCGTTGCGTGGAAGTCACTTGATGAAATGCATGAAGGGTTCACTTCAGATCCCCGTAATGTTAGACTTGGCCTTGCTAGTGATGGCTTTCAGCCCTTTACAAATTCAAAGACTTCATATAGTATTTGGCCTGTCATTCCGATTCCATACAACTTGCCACCTGAGCTCTGTATGAGACAATCTAGTATGATTCTTTCAATGCTTATTCCTGGCCCTGATAGTCCTGGCAATGCAATTGACATATATTTGCAACCCTTAATTTAAGAGTTGAAGGAGTTATGGGAAGTTGGAGTTGAGACATATGATGCCTTCGCTAAATGTCACTTTTAACTTCATGCTGCATTGCTTTGGACAATCAATGACTTTCTAGCATATAGAATGTTGTCCGGTTGGAGTACTAAGGGGAAGTTAGCATGCCCCTGTTGTATGAAGAAGACCCATTCTCTATGGTTGTCTCATGGTGGTAAGCAATGTTATAAGGGTCATCGACGCTATCTATCTACAAATCATCAATTTCGAAAATAGAAAGATTTGTTTGATGGAACAATTGAACGTGGTAGACCTCCAGAGCCTTCTTCAATTGATGAAATTCTTCATCAAGTGAAGGATCTTGAGAATATTGTATTAAGTAAGGATCCAAATAAGAAGACTAAAATAACCCATGAGAAAAGAGGGTATAACTCGGAGTAATAAAAGTGTCTTCTTTCGTCTTCCATATTGGAGGGACCTTTTATTGCGCCACAATATGAACGTGATGCATATTAAGAAAAATATATGTGATAATATTCTTGGAACAATTATGAATATCAAAGGAAAAACCAAGGATACGATCAAGACGTGTCTTGACTTGGAAAAAATGGGATTGAGATCCAATCCGCACTTGTTAAAAGAGGGGGATAAGTTAAAGATGCCCCCGCACCATATACTTTATCTACTCTTGAAAAGTGCATTTTTGCCAATTTTTAAAAGAGTTAAAAGTTCCAGATGGGTTTTTTTCCAATATTTCCTATTGTGTAAATATGAAGAAGACAAAAATATCCGAGTCTTAAGAGTCATGATTGTCATGTTATACTCAAACATTTCTTACCACTGGCATTGCGTGGTCTTCTTACTCCAGTTGTACGAGAGGTAGTTATTGAGCTATCTATATTCTTTGCTATATTAGGTGCCAAAGAACTAAACATAGATGAACTGAATCAAATTGAGGCTCGGATCCCTAATACTCTATGTAAGTTAGAAAAGGTTTTTCCTCTTGCATGTTTTGATGTTATGATGCACTTACCTATCCACTTAGCTTATGAAGCTAGAATTGGAGGGCCAGTTCAATTTAGATGGATGTATCCAGTTGAACAAGTTATGCATACATTCAAAAGTTACATTTGCAATAAGGCATTGCCGGAGGCATCAATTGCGAGAGGGTTATCTGGCTGATGAATGTATGACCCTTTGTTCAAGATATTTACATAACATGGAGACAAGGTTCAATCGCCTCGATCAAAATCATGAAAATCAAAATGACCATGATGGAGGTTTACCTATCTTTAATTATCCCGGTCGGATACTTGGATCCCAAAGAGTTCGTACTCGATGTTGAGAAGTATGAGTTAGATGAAGCTCAAATTTATATTTTGAAGAATTGTGATGATGTTCAACCTTTTCTAGAGTACGCATCATATCTAAAAGTATTTTTATGTCATATTATAAACTTTAAGTTGATGAAATTAATTTTTTAACTTAAGTAATGTATTTGTTTTATACAGAAAATACTCTGCAAGCCAACCATCTGATGTTTCTCTCTCCGAGGAAGAATGGTGTAAAAACTTTAGGGAATGGTTCAAGTGTGAAGTAAGTATATTACGTTACAAGTAAATAGACTCGTATATGTAAATTACTATGCATAATTAACATATTCAAAATATTTTTTAATAGGTAACGCACCTATATGAGCATGAGATGACTAACAAAATGGAAGATTTACTCTTATTGGCATGTGGGCCAACACAATATGTCACATCCTTTAGTGGCTATATAGTCAATGGATATATATTTCATATAGATCAGCGAGAGAAAAGGTTGACAACTCAAAATAGTGGTGTAGTTGTCATTGGAAATACAGAGTCAAGGAGATGAAAATGTAGATTATTATGGGGTCTCAACGAATGTACTTGAGCTACAATATCTTGGGGAAACGAGTAGTGCTATTTCGCTGCAAATGGTTCGATGTATATGATAAAGCTAAAGGGATTAAAATTGACCAATATGGCTTTGTTAGTATTAATTGCAAACGGCAATTAAAAACTAACGAGCCATTTATCTTGGGTAGTCAAGCACATCGGGCTTTCTATGCAATCGACAATGTGAACAAAGGTTGGCATGTAGCACTTAAGTCACGCCTTCATTGCTCTAATGAGATGGAACTAGTGGATGATCTTCGAACTACGGGCTCTCACAGTGAAGCAAATCTGGAGGATGAACAAAGATCTAGAAAGAGACAAAGATGAAATATAATTGCACTTTCTTTCATAGTTAATTATTGATATTAATGTATTCTCATTTATCGAACATATGTTTCCTTTATTGCACCAAATAAGCTTAGTGTATCCTACCATATGGGTTTGCTGTTGATCATAATTTACTAGTTACTAGTGTTTGCTTTATTGACGTTGCTAATTGTTGTGAGGCCCACAGGACATTTGTAGTAGACGTAACAGGCCCAAAGGACATCTGCAGCCTAACATCGGCTACTGCTGGCTGTTGCTCATCATCTGCAGCCAACAACCGCTATGTGTAGTTCCGAGTCACTCGAGCAACACTCGGACTTATCGTATGTTCAAACATTCGCTCTAACACGTTTAAACTTAAGTCCGACTTCATATTCTATGTTCAAGTGAATTATGGTGTTAATTCATCTCTTTAAGTCGGCTTGTTTTGTTTGAACTATATCTGTCTAGATCAAGTATTCTTACTCGATATTCTTTATCTAACTTGATCTCTCTCTAGCTCGACTCGGATGGAATTTGAGTATAATGGATATTAGACTCGTAAAATTCCACTCCTCTAGGACTCGGATAATTATGCATTTAATTTTCATAATTAAACTATTATCTATGTCTAATCTTAGACCAAAGTATTTTATACTTTGAGAAACAAAATTGATTTGCTTTTGTAGGCTATCTAAACGAGGTTATCCTATTTTTGAATTACAAAAGTAACCGGCTTCAAGTCGTCAATCACTAGCAGACAAGGCTTTTCTACTTCGACCAAGGCCCGGACACTATGTCGGGGTTGTCCGTTTCCAAAACTGGAAATCTTCAACACTAAGCTCAATGGTGGTTTCCACCTTACTTTTCGGACACCACCAGTGGATTGGGACATCCTAAGGAGTCAATAGCCATTGCAAAACGTTCACATCTCAACGGATCTTTTCGAACCATTTAGAAGAACCGTTACAACGGTCACGAGAGGACTTCTAATAAGAAGCTAGTCACAATGGCTAATCTGCTTGGTCATCTATAAATAGAAGCCAACTCTCAAGACTTGAAGATTGCTAAAATCATCGTCAATACACATACTTGAGTAAAAGTCTCCGTATTCATACTCAATCTTCCACTTACAACTCCAACTCTATGCTTAGCATCTTTTTGAGTTGTAATGTTTTGTAATCGGTTACAAATTCTTTTTCTTACTTTCTGAGTAAGGTCCCTTCACCGAGTTGTAAGGGTTAACTCAGCTCAGTCTAACTATAAAGGTTACCTCGGTTAGGAAGTATTAGATCGGATAAGGGAACTTCGAATCTAAGGAAAACTTTGTAAGGAATTGTCTAAGGGAGCAATTCTGGTTGAGTCTTTCTACCGTATTTTGTGGATTCAAAATAGTGGATTTGACTTGGTGCTTGGATTACCACTGGCTGTGGTTTTCTGCCCTAGGAGGGTTTCCACGTAAATTCGGAGTTCATACTTTTTCCGAGTTCAATCTAGACTCGGATAGTCTTAAAGTTTGTTTTAAACTTTAATCTTCCATTTATTGTTCAAATTTCCTCATCACCCTATTCACCTCCCTTCTAGGGTTACTAAGTCTTTCCAAGAGCAAACCTTCAATTGGTATCGAGCCTAGCGTTTCGTAAAGGATCTAACCATCCAAAGGTCTAAAGATCAAATGGCTCGTAACAACGGAGAGTTCGATGAAGGAAGACCTTCCAGCAGACCACAAAAGTTTAAAGGATCAAATTTCTTACACCTGGAAGAAGCTCATGGAATTCTTTTTACTAGACATGATGAAGATGTATGGAACATCATATGAGAAGACAACTACATTCCAATGAAGACGGAGGAAACAAGACTCGTGCCTAAAGCAAAGATCGAGTACACCATCGAAGAGGCAAAGAAGTTTAGAAAGAACTTCAAGGCAATGAACATTTTGATGTGCGCCATCAGCTCGGAAGAATACAATCGAGTGTCCGCTCGTGACACGGCTAAGAAGTATGGGACACGCTAGTCAACACCTATGAAGGCACAAGCCAGGTCGGACAAGTGAAGATAAGTCAATATCTTCATAAATATGAGTCTGTTCAAGATGGAGCCGTAAGAAAACATCACTCGGATGTTCATTCTCTTTACCGAGATTACCAACAATATCAAATCTCTGGGTAAAAAGATTTCCCACGAGGAAATGTGCAGAAAGATACTCGAAGCCTACCCAAGAAAATATGAGGTCCCAAAGTGACAACTATCAAAGATTCTCAAAACTTGTCTCTATTAAAGCCGGATGAACTCATTGGGAAGCTTCTCACCCATGAAATCCACCTAGAAGAGGAGGATGTAGAGGTTAGCAACAAAAAGAACATTGTGATGAAAGCCTCGTAAACCAAAGAAGCAGATCCGAGTTCTTTTGACTTAGAAGAGGATCCCATGGCACTTATCGCTAGAGGCTTCAAGAGAATGATGAAGCACAAGAGATGGGATAAGAAGCCAAAAGAAGAGTTCTACAAGAAAGACAAGAAGGATAGAAAAGGTAAATATTCTTCCCTTCAAAGTTATCTTTGCCTAAGAACTCGGGTCTGTTTTGAACGTGGCAACGAAGGAACACATAGTCAAAGACTCGTCCAAAGAGAAAAAGGGATAGAAAGAATAAAAAGGCTATGATGGTCACATGGAGTGACGAGGACTCATCAAAAGATGACGAGCACTCGAGATGACTCAAAGTGTCCGATGGCACTTTCGACTCGAAGTAGAAACAGAGTCGACAGAGATCGATCGACAATGAAGAAGAAAATCCTCAAGAGGTAATTGAATACTTTCTCAAATTCTCCAAAGTTGATTTAGCTAAGTATATTTTCACTTTGGAAGAGAAGTCCAATTCGATTCTTCTCATTTTAGAGAACAACTTGAGTCAATTTCTTCCGAGAGCATTTCCTTAAAAAATGAGTTGGAAAAACTTAGACTTACACTCGGAGAACTCAAGACTAGTGCTCAATCCAATCGGACCGAGTCCGAGTTACTCGTAAAAGAAAATGAGCAACTAAAGCAAAAGCTCAATGAGTCTTAAGATCTTGTTTTAAAGTTTACTCAAGGTCAGAAGAACCTTGATATGCTCTTGGAATCTCAATGTGTCTCCTTCGAAAAGAAGGTCTTGGTTTTAACAAAGAGGAGGAATCCAATTCCTACTCGTAGCTTTTCAAAAGGATTCCGTAACCGTGAAGTTCGAGAAGGCTAAGCACAGTCCCATTCATAAAAATCAAAGGAGGACTGAGCCCGGACCAACTTATAGGAGAAAATATCTCCACCGTTTTATAAAAGAAAAGTTTTTCAAAAAAAGAGACACAGACTCAGCTCTCTAAACGGAAGACTCGGAATCGGACCGGACCTAAAGTCATTCAAATCTAGGTTCCGAGAAACCTTCTTCCTCGTAAAAGGACCACAGTAAAGGGTGTTACTGGGTTCGTTAGAGGAAGTGAGAAGGGTTAGTTTGTTTCTGTTTTGCAGTGCCACTTAGAAAAGATCAAAAGGGCATTGGTACCTAGACAGTGGATGCTCACGCCACATGTCAGAGACTCGAGACTCTTTTCCGAGTTAGAAGAGTACAAAGGAGGAAAAGTCACAGTTGGACATGACAAAGAAAGGCAAGATAATTAGGATAGGCAAGATTGGAAAGGGAGGCAATCTGGTTAGCCCAAGATACCTTGTCAAAGGATTAAAGTACAACTTGCTTAGCATTTCTTAATTGTGTGATAAAGATCAAGAGGTAAGATTCACTCAAACAAACCGTTACATTTCGATGACACTACCAAGGAGATCAAGCTCTCGGTAAGAGATCAGGTAACACATACATTATTCCTCTTTCGACCCAAGTCGAATTTATCTTATTTAAAAGCATCACTTCTTAATGACTCATGGACATGGCATCATAGATTAGGCCATGTTAGCATGCATACTATTAAGAAACCGACATCTCATGGTTTATTGAGAGGATTGCCTAATTGTGCTTTTAAGAAAGATAAGATCTCGTGAAGCTTGTACAAAAGGGAAACAAGTCAGATCATCTTTTAAATCTCTCGAAGACAGCTTCCACATCCAAGGTGCTTGAAATGCTACATATGGACTTATGTGGTGAAATCCCTGTTAAGAGTCTTGGAGGTAAATCATATGTACTTGTTATTATTGATGATTACTCACGATTTACCCGGGTGTGTTTTCTTAAGCACAAAAATGAAGTATTCAAAGAGCTCAAGCAAGCTCTGCAGGAAAATCCATGTTGAGTCTCGGACTCGGATTCAAAGAATTCGAACCGACCATGGAAGGGAGTTCGACTACTCGGAATCTGCAGAGTTTTGTGACAAGAATGGCATCTTCCACAACTTCTCAGCACCAAGAACTCCTCAACGTAATGCGAGTAGTGGAGAGAAAGAACAGAGCTCTTGAAGAAATAGCTAGGACAATGATGATTGAACACAATCTACCCTACTATTTCTGGGCCGAGGCAGTCAACATAGCCAACTACACCTTGAACAGATGCCTCATCGGACCCATTCTCAAGAAAACATCGTACGAGCTCTACAAAGGGAAGAAACCCAATATTTCATACTTCAAACCCTTTGGATGGAAGTGTTTTGTTCACAACAAAGGTAAGGATCACCTTACCAAGTTTGATGCTCGGTTAGATGAAGGTATTTTTCCGGGTTATTCATCTCATAGTAAAGCTTATCGCATTTTTAATAAAAAAACTAACAAAGTGGAAGAAACCATCCACGTTGTGTTTGATGAACTTGAACAGGAAAAGCCAAGTGAATCATCATTCTCAAATCTAAAGCTCAGCAGAAATGATGATTGTGATGAAAATGAGACTATCGAGAATCAAACCTAACCAACTCGGAATGAAGTCACTCGTAACGAAGTGACTCGTAATGAGACAACTCAAGAACCCGCTTAGAATGATGAAGGACAATCTGATGAACAGGATCACTCAAAACAAGTTCCGAGGATCAAGCAATTCAACCTACAGATCTAGTGAATCGGAGAACAGGTAGAGCATTCAAGTATGCTTCTAGTCATCCACTAGACAACATATTATCCGATATCAACAAGTGGGGTAAGAACTCGTTCCTATCTTCAGAATTTATGTGCATTCACTGCATTCATTTCCTTAACTCGAACCTAAAAATGCACTACGAGGCCCTAAATGAACCCGAATGGGTAGAGGCCATGCAAGAGGAACTCAATCAATTTGAAAGAAACTAGGTCCGGACTCCGACCAAACGACCTTCCGACCACCCAGTCATAGGATCCAAGTGGGTTTTCAAGAACAAACTGGATGAAGGTGGATTGGTAGTCGAAACAAGGCTAGACTTGTGGCTCAAGGTTACAATCAGGAAGAAGGGATTAATTCTAGGGAAACCTTTGCACCTGTAGCTAGAATTGAAGCCATTAGAATTCTATTGGCATTTGCATCTAGCATGAATATCAAGTTATATCAAATGGATGTTAAGTGTGCTTTTCTCAATGGTTTTATCGAAGAGGAAGTCTATGTTGAGCAGCGCCCTAGATTTGAAAACTCAGAATTTCCAAATCATGTTTTCAAACTTCAAAAATCTCTTTATGGTCTTAAATAAGCTCCTAGAGCCTGGTATGAAAGGCTCGAGCTATTTCTTGGTTCAAAATGATTTTAGAAGAGGTCAGATTGACAAGACTCTCTTCATAAAAACCAAGGGGAAAGACTTCCTTATCGCTCAGATATATGTTGATGACATAATCTTTGGAGCTACTAATGAAATTCCGTGTCAAGATTTTTCCGAGTTAATGAGACAGAATTTAAAATGAGTATGATGGGAGAACTCAATTTCTTCCTTGGTCTACAAATCATGTAAGACCAAAATGGAATTTATGTCCATCAATCAAAGTACACCAAGGAGCTACTGAAAAGTATAAACTTCAAGATGCAAAGCATGCAAGCAACACCTATGAGAAGTAGCTTGAAACCGGACTCGGACGAAAAAGGTAAAGCAATAGATCGAAACTCTATCGATGTATGATTAGATCTTTGCTATATCTTACTACCAAGTAGACCGGATATAATGTTTAGTGTCTATCTATGTGCAAGATTCCAAGCTAATCCAAAAGAATCATATCTCACTACGGTGAAGAGAATATTTAGATATCTTATAGGGACTCGTAATTTAGGTCTATGGTACTCCAGCGACTCGTAACTAACTCTCACTGGATACTCGGATGCTGATTACGCTGGATACAAAGTTGATAGAAAGAGCACCTTAGGAGCTTGCCAATTTCTGGGTCAATCCTTACTATCTTGGCACTCAAAGAAGCAAAATTCGAGTAGCTCTATCAATTGCCGAGGCTGAGTATATTGTAGCTGGAGCATGTTGTGCTCGATTTTATGGATAAAGCAACACTTGAAAGATCTTGGACTTTCTTTCAAATCAGTTCCAATCAAGTGTGATAATCGAGTGCAATAAGCATCACCAAAAATCCAGTTCAAGCACTCAAAGACGAAACACATTGAGGTCGGGTATCATTTCCTAAGAGACCATTCTGAGAAAGGAGATATTGAACTTGAGTTCATTCCTACCAATCTTCAATTAGCTGATATCTTTACTAAACCACTTAGTGAGGATCAGTTTTGCTTTATTAGGAATGAGCTTGGCATGTTAAATGCATAATTATTTGCTTTCTATGTGTAAATTTTTATTGCATGATTATGTGTTATGTGATTTCATTTCTTAAATAACCATTAGTTTAGTTGATTTAGTGATATTGAGCTGATAGTTATTATTTATTTCGAGTTTCGAGTCACTCGAAACCTAGCTGAGTCGACTCATACTTTGAGAAAAATGGACATCAAACTTCGTAATCATCTCTAGACAAGTGGAGAATTTCGGAATTTGTTTTCAAAATCTTTTTTTCTCTCTCTCTCTCTCTCGCGTTGTGATTAGTCAACAAGCCGTTAGGAGACAAACCGCTGGAATTCTAACCATTGTGGAAGAGAATAGTCACACCAGTCTCGAGGTGACCGCTGAAAGAGCCGAGTCGAACCGATAGTAAAGGACGTTTAGTTTTCATATAAATAGCGCCTATATTCCTTCATTTCTTTACTTTACTCTTCGCTTACTCTCTCTCTCGAAATCAAATCCTCGTGACCACGTTCTTAGTGACTAAAAGCGACACACAGACAATCTCAAGCTTCGTGAAGAACATCTCAAGTAAGCTCTGTTGCTCTCAAACTCATTCTTCTTTTACTCTTTTCTTTTATCTTTCACTCTCTTCTAGCTCTTTTCTCCTACTCTCTCTCAAACTTATCTACTCTCTCTTTTCTCCATCAATATGCCGAAAAAGGTTCTCACCCCGATTTTCTTGGCTCTGCTAAAAATAAACCCCGCACAAAAGCCAAGAAGGCTCCTCAAATTCTAAACCCCTTATCACCCAAAGCATCTTGCTGCTGGATGATAAATTATTCCCAACCACAAAATTTTCATGGTTGCCTCACATACAGTCGACTCGGGGTCTACAACTTTCTTTGTTTCAGCGAGTTGATCTATCCCGAACTCGTATCCGAGTTCTACACTCATCTTTCCAGACTCCGAAGGTATTCTAACCTCTAGAGTTCGAACATAACTGTTCGAATCAATACTTCCCTCCTCCATCGTCTGTTCAAAGTATCCTCTCTCTTCCTGAACAGCAATCCAATACCTTTCAATGAAGTCGCCGACGAATTCTTTGAAAAGTATGCAAAAGAGTTCCCGGGTCACGCAAAACTTTTCTCGTGACCCAACTAGGATGTTTCTTACTAATGAGAACTTTCTTCTCACAGCACTCCAAGCAAGGAGAATCCCAACTCCAAGCATCTTAAGGCTCTTTTTGACATCCTAGAGGGCTACCAAGCAGACCTTTTTCCTTCTACCATTGAGCAAATGGTAGTTGTGCCAGCTCAAACTCGAACAAGAAGAACACCCCTCTCCCTTTCTGTACTCTTCTCACTTTCATTTTCAAACAATTCAAAGTTCCTCTTCCCTCGGATCTCGAACGCAGCTTCTAAGGCTGCCATTGTAGTTAGCAAAAAGGAACTTCGGGGTACGGATACCGAGAAACCCAACCTGGTGTCCGGGTTCACAGCTTCGAGCCGAGGCCACCTTCTCCGCCTCGGACTCGTAAAGATGCCCCTCCTTCTCTTCCCAGTCCACCTAGTGGCGCCTCTACCTCCGGTGCTTCTAAAACTCGTTTCTTCTCTTTTGTCCACTCGCTTTCATGGACAAAATTTCCTCTCGTGTCCTTGGAACTCAAAGACCTTCTCCGGTCATTCAAGACTCGTCTTCCAGTTTATGACCATCAACCGAAAACCGCCCAATCTCAACTTCAAGAGTAGCAGGACGTGCTCCTTGAGATGAAGGCTCTAGTGAAATAGCGAGAGGAGCCGATCGAGCTCCTTCAGGAAAGACGATCTAAGGCAGCTCAGGATCAAGGAGACTCGGACACCTCCGAGGAATCCTCGAGCCTCGCCAAGTCCTCCTCGGACAGAGGAGAAGAAGAAGAAGGATAAGAAGAAGCGAGAGGAGCCTGTGGTCGAGGCAGCTCCTTCGATCAAGGAGAACCAGAAGGGCAAGGAGAACAAGAAGGACAAAGTAACCGAGGGTCCGGGTGCTCCTCAAGCACAACCGGAAGTCATCAGCTCGCATGACAGCGTCGAGTGGGTCGAAGAACTTGCCGATCAAGGACAATCAGCAGCAGGTCAGCTCGAGCATACCCCTCCAGTCGCTGAATTCCAAGAGGACGAGCCTCGGATGACCTAGTTCCGGGTTAGCCATTCGAACCGAGCCGCTACCAGAGATCCTCGTACTTCCTTCGCTGCGCTCAAGCACATTGTCAAGATCTTATCGGCGCGAGTGCACCCCTTGTCTTTCCTCCTCAACCCGACCAATCCATCCCCTCCTTAATTTCTTAGTCTTTTCTTTATAGTGTTTCATGTTTTTCTTTTTGTCTAGACATAAAAAATGTACTTATTGTTGAATTCTTCCCATTTTTTTTGCTGAAAGGCAAGGGGGAGAATAGATAGAAAAATTTGTTGTCTTGTTTAGGGGAGTCTCTCTCACCCTCTCGTAAATATTTCTTTTCCGATGTTAATAAAGTAATGCATTTCTTTAATAACTTTCGAGTATCTATCTCGATTTTATCTCGTTTCTTGCTCTATTACTTTCGCTCGTGCTATGAACATCTCAAGTTACTTTCCGAGCAAGTTTATATAATCATATTTTTATCACTAACAATGTTTCTGTCTAAGTATGGAATGCCTTTCATCAAAAGGCGGAGATTGAAGACTCGGACTATATCCATACTCTTTTCCGAGTTCCATCGAGGAATCAGGTATAAGACTTCTTCTCCTATAGAGTTTTGATTCCAAGCCATTCCATGTGCTTTAGAAACTTTTCTGAGTGATATAGCATTCTATCCGAGTGTTATAGAATGTACTATATATGTTTCCGATTGATTCTAACCGAGTGACTCGACTCGGAAAGCTTACGTCTACATGCCTCTTCTCACTCGGTTCCGAGTCACTCAACACTCAAGTATATTGCATGTTCAAACACTTTATTCCACACACATAAACTTAGGTCCGACTTCGTGTTCCAAGAATTACCTTGTTAATTCATTCTTCTAAGTCAAGCATATTTTCTTTGAACTTTGTCTAGTCTAGATCAAGTTTGTTCACTCGATATTCTTTGTCTAACTTGATTCTCTTTTAGACTAACTCATATGGAATTTTGAGTATCATGGATATTAGACGCAGAAAATTCCATTCCTTTTCTCGACTCGGATAATTAGTCATTTAATTATCTTCATTATGTTATTATCTCGTGTCTAATCTTGGACCAAAGTATTTTATACTTTGAGAACCAAATTGATTTACGTTTGTAGGTTATTCAAATGAGGCTATCCTATTTTTGAATTGCAAAAGTAACCAGACTTCAAAACGTCAAATCACCAGCAGACAAGGCTTTTTCCACCTCTCGACCTAGCCCCGCACACTCGTGTTAGGGTTGTCTCGTTTCCAAACTCGGAAAACTATAACACCAAGCTCAACGGTGGTTTCCACTTTATTTTTTAAAGACACCACCAAGTGGTTTTGGGACTTCCAAAAGAGTCAAGAACCGTTGCCCAACGTTCATATTCGAACGGATATTTTCCGAGTGACTCGGAAAATCCATTATAACGGTCACAAGGGACTTCTAGTCGGACGATGGACACAACGGCTAAGCTGCTTGGTCATCTATAAATAGAAGCCAACTTCCATGACTTGAAGATTGCTCGAACCAAATTGTTAATACACAAACTTGAGCAAAAGTCATTGTATTCATTCTTAATCTTCTACTTACAACTCCAATTCTATATTTAATATTTTTTTAGTTGTAAGGTCTTGTACTCGATTACAAACACTCTCTTTCTTACTCTCTAAGTAAGGTCCGTTGACCGAGCCGTAAGGGTTAACTCAGCTCGCTTGTCCCTAACTATAAGGGTGATCTCAGTTAGGAAGTACTAGAACAGTATAAGGTAATTTCGAGTCTAGGAAAAACTTGTAAGGAGTTGTCCAAGGGAACAACTCGGGTTGAGTCGATCTATGTGGACTCAAAATAGTGGATTTGACTTGATGCTTGGATTAGCACGGTCCATGGTTTTTTTCCCCAGGAGGGTTTCCACGTATGTTCCGAGTTATTACTTTTCCGAGTGCATTTTAGACTCGGACTATTTCAAAGTTCCGCTTAATCTGTTTCTTCACTCTTCACTCGAATTCTAAGTTAGCGGTTTTCGAGTTCATCCTTGACTCTCGCTCACCTCGGATTCATATCTATTTTAAATTCAGGCAAATTCCTTCATCACCCTATTCACCCCCTTTAGGGCGACTTAGCCTCTCCTAGAGCAAACCTTCATTAATGTCATTGTTGTACTTTATAGGATGAAATCCGAGATGTTATAGAAAAAGACCCTTCTCTTTCCCATCTAGAGGTAGATTGTGTTTTTAGAAAATAATTTTTATAACATGTTACACGATAGTTATGTTTTATATATGCATTTTTCCTATTTAATGTGCAGATAGCTAATAAGGTTTTCAAATCAAAATCGAAAGATCGAGTTGTTGGCTTTTGAGGAGGAGTAAAGGCAAAAGATTTAAGGGGACCTTGTCCTACTAGAGCTGAACTTGAAATTGAACTCCATGCTCGCTAGAAAGAAAAATGAGGTTCTTCATGAACGTGTGGCAATAGTTGAAACATAAAATGAAAAGCTTCAAAATCATTTAGAGTCGGTTAAGTCGAAATAGCGAATTTCAAGGATGCCCTTTTCCAGCAGTTCAACATCCATAATCCATCGACTTAAAATAAACCTTGTTTTCGCCAGGTGAGCAGCTTGATTTAGTTTAATAGAATGCGATGAAATATCAAACATTGTTTGAGGTGAGACATGAAGGTCAATGTGATTGAAACTTAGTGTAACCGGTTAATAGTTGACAATTGGGATATACTTCGGTCGCCTAAGATTTGTTGTCACATTTAGAGGGAAAGAATTGAAACATTTACTTTTGGGACTTCCTTTTGGATTTGTGATTATAATTGTGATTCTGGAGTAGGAAGGTTATAAAGATACTTGTGACAAAGTCGAGCATGATTTTGACATATAGGTTTTAATCAAGTGTAAGAACACTATTAAAGACTTGATTTTTCCTGAATATGCTTTATCGAAGAATCGTAAGTTTGGCACTAAGATCTCGTTAGCTTTGCTTTGTGGTTCCTTGATTGAACAAAATACTTTTTGATTGTAGGGAACAATATATTTTTTGAGATTGGAAAGAAAGAATGTTGATGTGTAGGAATCATGGATATATATGGATATATTTCCATTGCACTTGCTCTTAACTTGATTGACTTCAGAGATTTATCCCTTTTTAGAAAGTCTAACCTATTATGCTCTCCTCAGCTCTTCCTGTCTCCTTGTCATGGTGTTGATGCCCTTGGTATAACCCTTCCATCCATGGACAAAGTTTGTTTGACCATTTTCAAACATTCATGCATCTTTGATATTTGCGATGGAGATGCAGCGACAACTTCTGCATGTATTGTAATGCAATGCACTCATGATGAAGTTGTAGCTCGGAACATCAAGTGGTGGTTGTTTGTTTGAGTTACATATGTTTGATAAGAAGTTGAATAGTTTTGCAATTTTGTAAAACTTCTAATAATTCTCGTATTTTTTACGGATGTGGATTTGTTTGGAGATGTAGACTCGCTTATTCAAGTTCCAACACTTCCTTACCTTTTATGAGTAGTTGATGAAGATTTATACTTCCTAAATCATTTGGAGGACTTCATTTTTTTTAGTTTTTGGTTAATATTGCTTGTACTCGGATATCAATTACTATGAGAACTTCTAGTTTCCTCGATTGTTTTTTAGATTATGTGTTTTAGGATGCTTTTGATATTAGGTTATGTTTGTTGTTGTGTATCGACGGACCAGTGGTATTCAAAGGAATTAATACATATCAATTCGAGTTTGTTGTTACTATATATACATATTAATGATCAATAGTTTATTACATTACTTTAAAGATAATTGGCAAAATTATATATTTAGGTTATCCATAATATTATTAACAATGAAAATGTTAATCGTTAAAGAAATAACGATGAACCAAATTGGTTGTTAATGATCATGATTTTAATTTTTGTATTTATGGTTCTTTTAAATCTACGACGAAAATTTTTTTCGTTAATGATATGTAGTTTATCGTTATTCAATCAACTAATTACGACGACATCTTGTTTCATCGTTATTTTAAGTGACGACAAAAATTTTAAAGTCATCGTAAAAGTATCAACGAGGGAAGCACTAACGACGATCGACGACCAAAATTTTTTGGTCGTTAATCACTTTTAACGACGTTAAAATGTACTTTTAACGACCAATTTATTCGTCGTTAGAAGCCTTTTTTCTAGTAATGGCGGAAGCAAACACAAGAAAAATATTTTTAAAAAATCGGACCTATTACTACGGTTCTTAAGAAAGAACCGTAGTAAAAGGATTGGTTGAAGGCCTATGACTATGGTTCTTATCTATGACGATGATTCTTCATATGAAACATCGTCATAGGTGCTCTGTAATAAGTTTTTTGAACTACGAAGAAGGCCTATGACGACGGTTCATATGAAGAATCGTCGTCATAGATAAGCCTACGACTACGGTTCGGATGAAGAAACCGTCGTCATAGAGTGACCTATGGCTATGGTATTCCATCCGAACTGTCATCATGTAATGACCTATTACTATGGTTTTGAAACATAGAAAAAGATGCTTCATACAACGACGGCCACATAGACAACTCCAATTAACCGTACTTAAAAGTGGTTTTTGTAGTAGTGTTTGGCACTTTGGTTGTCACACTTGATGGGGATGGCTGTCAATGACAGTTCTCGATCCTTAAAGTGTTGTTTGATCTATAAAATTTGAGCACAGCGAGGCTCCAGCTGCTACGTACTCTTCCTCGGCAGTTGATAAAGCAACCGAGTTTTGCTTCTTTGAGTGCGAGGATATGAGTGATTGACCTAGAAATTGACATGCTCTTGGTGTACTCTTTCTATCAACCTTGTATCTAGTACGGTCAACATCCGATTATCCACTAAGGGTCGGACTCGAGTCATTTGAATACCGGATACCAAGTGTCCGAGTTTCTACAAGATATCCGAATATTCTCTTTACTCGTAGTGAGATATGATTCGACACATAAACAAACACTAAACATAATATCTAGTCTATTAGATGTAAGATAAAGTAAAGAACTAATCATACCTTTATAGAATTTTCGATCTACGACTTTACCTTTCTCATCCGAGTCCAGTTTGGTATTAGTCATTGGAGTTGCTATATGTTTGACATCTTGTACCTTATACTTCTTGAGTAACTCCTTAGTGTGTTTGGATTGACGAAAAAGATACCATTCTTTTCTTGTTTGATTTGCGGTCTAAGAAAGACGTTGAGTTCTCCCATCATACTTATTTAAAACTCATGTCTATCAACATAGAAAACGCTTGACATAGAATTTCATTAGTAGCTCCAAAAATATGTCTATCAACGTAAATCGAATAATGAGAAAGTCATTCCCCTTGGTTTTTGTGAAAAAGAGTTTTGTCAATAAGACCTTTTTGGAAATCATTTTCAACCAAGAAGCTACTTAACCTTTCATACTAAGCTCTTGGAGCTTGTTTCAAACTATACAAAGATTTTTGCAATTTGAAAACATGATTAGGAAATTAAGAGTTTTTAAATCCAAGGGTTTGCTCAACATAAACTTCTTGAATATTACCATTAAGCAAAGCTCACTCAACATCTATTTGATATATTTAATGTTCATGTTGGACGCAAAAGCTGAAGAATTCCGATTGCCTCAAATCCTAGCAACAAGTGAACTGGTTTGCCCATAATCAATTCCCTCTTCTTGATTATATCCTTGAATAACTAGTCTAGCTTTGTTTCGACTACTATGCCTCCCTCGTCTAGTTTGTTCTTGAATACCCATTTGGTTCCTATAATTGGGTTGTCGAAGGTCATTTGGTCAAAGTTCAAACTTGGTTTCTTTCAAATTGTGGTAGTTCTTCTTGTATGGCATATACCTATTTAGGTTCAAGTAGGGCTTCTAGTATGTTTTTATGTTCAATTAATGATATGAATGTAGAAAATGCACATAAATTTGCAAAGAAGAATGAGTTCTTACCCTATTATTGATGTCCGAGATGATGTTCTCAGGTGGATGACTTCATGAATATTTGAAAGCTCTACCTATTCTCTGGTTTACTAGATTTGGTGGTTGAATACTTTGTTCTTCAACTGGCTCGGTTTGTTAGTCTCTTCTTTAACTTGTGCTTCAATGGTCCGAGCTTGTTCTTAAGCTAGTTTATTCAAAGTGGGCTCGGTTCTCTTGTTCTTGATCATTCCGAGCTCGGCTTCCACTAAGTCATCATCATCTCTTCTAAGCTTGAGGTCAAAGAAAGTGGATTCACTTATCCTGCCATTATCAACCTTATCAAAGATAATGTGGACGCTTTCTTCCACTTTGTTAGTATTCTTGTTAAAAATTCGATAAGCTTTGCTATGAGATGAATAATGAAGAAAAATACCTTCATCCGACCTTGCATAAAATTTACATAGATGATCCTTCCCATTGTTATGCACAAAGAGTTTACATCCGAATGGTTTGAAGTAGGAAATGTCGGGTTTCTTCTCTTTGCATAGCTCATAGGGTGTTTTCTTCAAAATGGGTCGAATGAGGCATCCGGTCGAGTGTACTTTGTTGTGTCCATCGGCTCAGCCTAGAAATAATAAGGAAATTCATTTTCAATCATCATGGTCCTTCCTATTTCTTCTAGAGTTCTATTCTTTCTCTTTACTAATCCATTTTGGTGAGGAGTTATAGGTGTTGAAAAGTTGTGGGAGATGTCATTCTTGTCACAAAAGTCTACAAATTATGAGTAGTAGAAATCCCTTCCATGGTCGGTTCGAATTCTCTTAATCTAAATCTCGGACTCCACTTGTATTTTCCTACAGCTCTTAGTGAACTCTCTGAAGGCTTTATTCTTGTTCTTTAGAAAACAAACGCAAGTAAATCGTGAGTAATTATCAACCATGACTAGTACATACGATTTACCTCCTAAGCTTTTAATAGGAATTTCACCACACAAATACATATGTATCAATTCAACCACTTTGGATGTACAAATAATTTTGAGTGGCTTAAATGATGATCTAACTTGTTTTCCTTTTCTGCATGCATCACATATTTTATCCTTCTTAAATGAGCAGTTAGGTAGTCCTTAGACTAATCCATTAGCTGCAAGTTTCTTGATTGTATGCATAATGATATGACCTAATCTATGATGCCATATACATGAATCATCATTCACTCGAAGCTTGTAAACATGATAAATCTTGACTGGAATCGAAAGAGGAATAGTATATATGTTACATGACCTCATACCAGAGAGATTTGTCTCTTTGGTGATTGCATCATAAATGAAGCAATTAGTCCGAGTGAATCTTACCTCGTGACCTTTGTTACACGGTTGAGAGATACCCATAAGATTATACTTTAGACCTTTTGCAAGATATACTTGGACTAACTGAGTTCTCTCCTTGTCTAATTCTACCATTGCTAACAGTCTTGCATTTGCTTGTTATCTCCAAATGTGACCTTTAGTCCTTTCATGTCTTAAAATTCTAACAAGAGTCTTGAATCACCATACACGTGGTGAGACCATCCATTGTCTAAGTACCAAGCAACCTTTATGTTCCTGAGTCACCTGCAAAATAGAAACAAACTAACTCTTTTCACTTCCTTTTATAAACTCGATGAATTGTTTTTACTGTTGTAATTTTCTAAGGAATAGCGCGTTTGGGAACCCGGATTTGAATGACTTTGGGTTTGGTTTAATTTTGAGTCTTCGTCTTGTAAAACCGACTCTGTGTCTCTTTCTTTTGAAATCATCTCTTTTTGTAAACTAGTTGAGAAGACTTTTTCTTAAAAGTCTGGTTTGGGCTCAGTCCCTTTCTTCTTTAAATGAATGGGACCATGCTAAGCCTTTGTGAACTTAATTATTTTGGAATCAGTTTTGAAAAGACTTTGTGGAAATTATCTTCCTATTCAAGCATTGTAACTAAATCCTTCTTTTTGAAAAGAGACACACCGAGAGCCAAGTAGTAAATCAAGGTTTTTCTAACCCTTGAGTAAGCTTCAAAACTAACTCCCGAGACTCAATGAGCTTCGTTTCAATTGCTCATTCTCTCGTTATGAGGCACTCCGACTCGGTCTCATTATCTTGACTACTAGTCTCAAGTACCTTCGGGTTTTGTCTCAGCTTTTCTGAATCATTTTACAAAGAATTGTTCTCAACATTAAGAGACTTTAATTTCTCTTTAAATTCGGAAGAATTGGACTTCTCCTCTAAAGTAAAAATGTATCTAGCTAGATCATACTTGGAGAATTTGAGAAAGTAGTTGATTACCTCATGTGTGTCTCTTTCCTTAGTATCTAATGCTTCACTTTCCGACTCGGATCCAACTACCGAGTCCGACAGAGCCATGAGACACTTTGACTCATCGACATGTCATTATCTTCTTCGATTGATCATCGCTCCAGGTGGCTGGCACATCCTTTTTCTTATTTCTATCCTTTCTCCTCTTCGGATAGTCCTTGACTATATGCTCTTTGCTGCCACACTCAAAACAACCATAGTTCTTAGTTAAGGTTAAATTGAAGGAGATGAGAATTTACCTTTTCTATCCTTCTTGTAGAACTCTTGCTTAGGTTTCTTCTCGCCACTTTTTGTATTTCATCATTTTCTTGAATCCTCGGGCTAGAAGTGTCATGGGGTCTTCTTCAGAATCCGAGTAGCTCAGTCTAGGACCAGGTTCTTCCGAGGCTTTGATAGAAATGTTTCTTTTAGTGTTGGCCTTAGATTGTTCGTCCTCTAGATAAAACTCATGGGTGAGTAGTTTTGTCTATTAGTTCATCCGGTGTCAATTGAGTAAGCTCCTTAGCTTCTTAAATAGAAGTCACCTTGGGACCCCATCTTCTCTTGGGTAAACTCCTCATAATTTTTCTGTCAATCTCTTAATGGGATATCTTCCTTCCAAGGGACTTGAGATTAGTGACAATCTTAGTGAAGCAGATTTACATTTGAGTTATTTTCTCATTAGCCTCCAACTTGAAAATCTGGTACTTATGGAGATACTAATTTATCTTTGCTAGCTTCACTTGACTAGTGCCTTCATAAGTAGTGACCAGTGTGTCCCGGACTTCCTTAGCAGTATCATAGGCGGATACTCGTTGTATTCCGCTTAGTCAATGGCACATATCAGTGTGTTCATTGCCTTGAAGTTTTTTATACTTCTCGTTCTACCCAGTAGTGGATTATGACTTCACCTTGGCTATCTGTATAAGTGCCATCTGTCCTGATGGGAATATAGTTGCCATTACAAACGATGTTCCACACATCTTCATCGTAGACTTGGATGAAGCATTCCTTGATCTTCTTCCAGTGCGCGAAGTTTGATCCCTTGAACATGGGTGGTCCGGTGAAAGATCTTCCTTCATCGAACGCTCTATAGTTAAGAGCCATCTGATCTTTAAACCAAGGATTGTTATTTCCTTTGAGAATGTTAGGCTCGATACCAATTGAAGGTTTGCTCTTAAGAGTCTAAGTCACCCTAGAAGGGAGTGAATAGGGTGAGAAGGCAAAGATTTTTTGCTAAGTTAGAACTTAGACAAGAGATTCTAAGTTTAGAATGAACTCAAAAAGTAAGTACACAAAAAATACGTGGAAACCCTTCAGGGACAGTAAACCATGGACAATCTCAATTCAAACACCAAGTCAAATCCACTATTTTGAATCCCAAAATACAATGGCTCACTCTTACAGAATTGCTCCCTTGAAAAATTCAGTACAAATTTCCCTAGGCACAAAAATCAGCCCTAGTACATCCTAACTTAGTTACCCCTTATAGCTAGGCACAACTTAGCTAAGTTACCCCCTTACAACTAAGTCAAGGGAAATTACGGAAAAATGAAAAAGTAAGAGTTTGATTGATTACAAGACTTGTTCTGTTTTAATTCGAAGTTGAGAAAAACTTAAGTACACAGTTGAAATCTAAAAAACATTGAGAGAATAAAATTAGAGTTGAATTCCATCAATTTCATCACTTCTCTAAGCCTTGTAAAGTGGCTTCAATTTATAATCGGTAGGGCAAATAACCGTTATAACCGATCCTGCACTAGAAGCTTCACTAGCCGTTCGACGGACGATCCGAGTCCTCAAAAGAGAAACGTTGTAAACCTGAACATTATGCTTCAGTCCTTGGCTCAAAAGGTGGTTTAACCCAGTAATCGTGACTGAAATCTGGGTGGAAACAACCATTAAACTCAAAGTTGAAGTTTCTCGGAAATGGAAACAAACAACCTTGACATGATGTTTGCGCATGTCCTAAAACAATGACTTTTTGTCTACTAGTGTTTAATGGTTAGAAGTCGGTTTCTTTGCTTTTCAAATTGAGATTAAATCACTTTAATCATCTTACAAAAGCAAATCAAAGTGGTACTCAAATTATAAAAATACTTTGGTCCAAGATTAGTCAAGGATAAAAATTAATTCAAATAATTAAGCACTTAATTATCCTTAACTTGTATAATGGAATTTTCTGAGTCTAATATTCAATATGTTCTAGTTCCATTTTGTGTCTATCTCTTTGGTGAATGAAGAGTTAAAATTGTATAGACTCAATGCATCAATTTGCCAAATAAATAATCTAAGTTAATAAATAGTTCGACTTAATGTTTAAATTAACACGGTAATTTCTTTTCAACTTTTGCAATAAGTCAAAGCTCAAAATAAGTTATGCATGTGAAATTATTTAGGCATGATGATAGTCCGAGTTGCATTTGAGTGGTTCGAAACCCGGAGTTAAGCGTTTTACTCATAGATGGTTTCTGAGTGAGTTAGACAAAAATGAAAACTTAAAGATGTGTGAATGACTTGAATTCAAAACTATGAGAGAGAGAGAGAGTTATACATGAATCTTCATACCTTAGTGCCATATTGTTAAACTCTTCTTGAAAACCTATGAAGCTGGGGTGTGAAGAGCGACTTCGACCGGAAGCACGACTTCGACCCATACACAAACATAAAAGGTGTTTCACAGGTGGTCGACTTTTTGTGGTCTTAATTGACCACATGATGCCTTGTAATTCATCGAGCCAGTTTCCTTACTCTCATCCAACTTTCAATTCAAGGCACTCAATATGGTTTTCTTGGTCGACTAGGCCTGGCCGTTTGTTTGGGGGCAAGAAATAGTAGTGAAGCGGGATTGACAATGGTATTGGGCAAGGTATTCACTAACCTTATCTGTCTCCAATTGTTGGCATTATCGAAGATCATGGCTCTCGGCACCCCAAACCTTGTAATGATGCTTTTCTAGATCAACTTTCTAACTTCATTAAAGGTTATGGAGGCCATCACTTTAGCTTCGACCCATTTCGTGAAGTACTTAACAACCATGAAAAGGTTTTGTCACTAACCGAGTACCTTTAAGGGTCCCAGGATGTCCATCCCCTACATGGCTAATAGAAAACAAAAGGTGATAGGTGTGAGCTTGGTAAAAGATTTCCTTGGCACTAAGGCACCGAAAACGTATCGCTCTTATATCTTTTATTTCCGTATTTTATTTGGTCGAGCACGGTGATGAAATCCCAATCCTTTTGCGGATTCGGATCACGGTCGAGTATGATTGGCGTGACGGAAGCTAGTGAACCACAAAACCTTTTAGCACAAAAAAATCAACCTTATTTTCTTTGGGCCGGTTCACATTTCGGCCGGTCCAAGCCCGAGTCAATGCTCAAGGTCAAACTTTGGTCGACGCCGCATAACAAGCCTCATTGCTCGTTAAATGCTATGTTTCATCTTTAGTGTTCAACTGAGACATGAAGCTTAATTTGTCCATACGACGTCGCATTGGCCGGCTTTGCGCTTCATAGGAAATTTCGCCAAAGCGCTGCGTTTTGCTCCAAGGATCCAACCGAGACACGGAAGCCAACCGCACAAAATGACACGATATTTTACGGCGCCACGCTTCAGGCTTTGTTTTTGCAAAAGCATTGTGTTTTGTTCTAGAGATCAACTGCAACACGTAAGGGTTGTTTGACCAAAGGACATTGTTTCTTGGCTGGCATTGCGATTCTCGGCTTTGTCCATGGGATTCCGGTTCAAGGAGATTTGGTCTGGTATTTTATTTTTAGTCGGTCACTACTGCATTTTGGACGACTCGTTTAACTCGCTCCTTAAGTCATTTTGTGACCTACTTTCTTCTCTATAAATAGAGACCTCAACCTCTTATTTTGCAATGTCCATTTCCTATGCTAAACACTCGCTAAAAAGCTAGCTAAGAGTTATTGAATGCTTCACGCATTCCGATCTCTTGGCTTCCTATAAGCTAATCCTCACTACAATACCGACGTTCAATCCCCTAATCTTCATCATTTTTATCCTCATACATCATTCTCCCTTCTCCAAAATTCACAAAAATCGCTTTTAGTTCACTCATCGTCACGCTTCCGATTTGGTTCTAGATCAAGGTCGGTAGGCGGGACAACTCGAGGGCGTTCTTTACCTTCTTAGTTTTAATGATTTATTTAATTACTGTATTTTTATCGCTTTCCGTATTGTGGATACAAAGATGTAATCTCTTTCAATTCCTCCCCACGCACTATAATTTATTTTTATTGCTTTCCTTTACCACTTTCTTTACTCGCTTTTGTTTTATTGCTTTCTTATTTTGTCTTATTGCTTTATTCACATGCTTTGCTTATTGAAATTCCAATATTTATCTGTTGTATGCTTGCTTGAAACATGTTTCTTAAACTCACATCTCAAACTAGTAAAGATGGTCTATTGATGGGTGGAATGGAAGGGGCCCCGAATCTTGATTCTCGGTTATAGATCGATGGAGTCAAATTTTAAACCTCTTTCAAGCTTAGTCTTTTCGATACTAAGATTGAAAGAGTCTTTTATTTATTTTTGTTACTTTTTATTTCGAAAAACTAACTCGGTGACTCTTATTTTCCTTTTTATTTCTCCTTAAATTGCTCCTCGTGATTTCGATTTCAATTGGTGAAAATCGGATTTTATTTTTGAGAGTTTAAGCCATGGACTGGGACTCGATCACCTCGGTCATGGCCCATGGTTGATGCCGGCGACCGTATGGTGCTTGCTCTTGCCAGCGCCGGACGGTCGCCGGCAACGCTTTGGTCAAAGATAGTGTTTTCACACAGTTTGGGCCCATAAGCCTTATGGCGTAAGTAGACCTAATTTTTGGTTATTTTCTTAAATCATAAAATAATATCCCGAGGTTTCTAAAAATAATTTTCTAAAATAAAATATTAATAAAACCACAAATCATTGTTTGATTAATCTGTTTCAATTTAAATTTTTAAAATCAAAAATCTCAATAAGAGGTACACCCCCATTTCTAATAAATTTTCAAAACCGTCTTTCAAAATCATCTTTTCTAAAAAGAGACCCGACATTTATGGAGAAGTGCAGCACCCGGTCCGCTTCTACAAAGGGGACAAATGGGGTCGGTGGTTCCTACAGGTACTAGCATGAACTTGTGGCACTTCTCGTATTTCCTCCCAATCTCATTATATCTTCTCTCAAAGAGGGGCCAATAATACCCTATGTGAAGTACCTTGGAAGCCGAGTTCTCCCTCCAATATGGGAACTACAAACTCCTTCATGGATTTCTTCAAGTACTTTTCTCTCCCAACTTGGGCATTATACATCAAAGAAAAGGCCGAGAGTAGGGTCGTTTGTATAAAATCCCTTCAAAGAGAAAAAAAAACCAGTCGATTTCTTCTTGATATGCTTAGCTTCCTTCCTATCTTAGGGTAGTTCCCCATTAGATAGGTATTTGGTAATTGGGTCCATCCACAAATTACTCATATCTATGAACATGGTTTCGGGGCATCAATGCTTCTCTCCTTAAGAATTTCCTACTTGATTTGCTTGGGTTGGCCATCGACCAAGGAGCTAGCGCTTGGATAAAGCATGGCCTGTCTATTTTCTTGTCGAGGCACATGCATGGGTTCAAAGTGTTAGAGTCGTTCAAGCAACTTCCTGTACCTTCTTTAAGTGTGAATCCATGCTCTCTTATTGAACCTCATACTCACTATTGAGCTAGTCGAACATCAATTGAGAGTCGGACTAAGCCTTGATAGAGTTAGCACCGAAGCATAACAAAGCTTGATCCCAATAATGGGCGCCTCATATTTTGACTCGTTGTTTGAGGCCGTGAACATTCACTTGAGAGTGTGCTCATGCCTTTCTCTTGTCGAAATGGTTATTATAAGTTCGGCACCACTCCCATCTTTGTTGGAGGAACTGTTGACATGAACGGTCCAAGAGTGGTCAAGGGGTGGTTTGACTTGGTCGGGATGAGAACATTTTGCAATGAAGTCGACCAAGGCTTGCGTCTTAATTGCTTATCGAGGTTCAAAATCCAAATGATACTGAGCTAACTCAATGGCTCATTTCAACCTCCTTTCCGAACTCTCCATCTTCTGCATGACATTCTTAAGTGGTTGTTAGTGAAGACTGTTACTCGATGTGCCTCAAAGTAAGGATGCAACCTCTGGCTGGCTAAGAGGAAGACATAGAAAAATCTCTCGATGAGAGGATACTTTAGCTCTGCCACTACCAACGCATAACTTGTATAGCATACCGGATGTGCTCCTTTTCTCGTTCTACTAACAAAACAAGTACTAACGGGCTTGTTCCGAGATAGCCAAGTATAAGAGCAAGGCCTCTTTTTAGGTTAAACTTGTAATTTTTTTGTAGTCAGTGCAAGGTAGGACTTAAGGTCGTTGAAGGCTTCTTCGCTTCCTCATTCTATTCAAACTTTTCCTTTTTCTTGTGGACTTTGAAATATGCTTGGCACCAGTCTTTTGACCTGGACATGAATCTATCGAGAGCCGCTACGCATCCTACGAGCTTTTGCACCTCCTTGATGTTGCAAGGGGACTTTATGTCTTGGACAACTTTGATCATGTCGGGGTTTGCCTCAATCCTTCAATGATTTATAATGAAACCCATGAATTTTCTCGCTTTGACCTCGAATGTACGTTTCTTAGGATTCAGCTTTATCCCATACTTCGTAGGACATCGAACGTCTTCTTGAGGTTAACGACATGACCAAGGTTTCACTTGCTATTGATGATCATGTCCTCTACGTAGACTTTTATGGTTTTCCTAATGAGATGAGAAAAACTCGTGTTCACCAACCTTTGAAAGGTGACACCAAGCATTCTTAAACCTAAAAAGCATGACGTTGTAACAAAACAAGCCTTGAGCGCCGATAAAAGTTATCTTCTCCTGATCTTGCTCAAAGGAATTTGGTGGTATCCTAAGAATCCATCCATGAAACTTAGGAAGGATTCCTTACGGTAGGTATCCATACAAGTAGGTATCCATGAGTTTGTCGATTTTTGGCAAAGAATAGTTATCCTTAGGGCAAGCCTTGTTTAAGTCGCTGAAGTCAACGCACAATCTTTATTTACGTTTCACCTTCTTCACCAGGACCACATTGGCAATCCACTAGGGTTACCGACACTCCTGGATGAATCCAGCTTGAAGCAACTTCTTAACTTTTTTATCATAGCTGTTTTACGTTCCGCTTCTAAATGTCTTTGCTTTTCAATGATTGGCTTATGGGAATGATCTACATTCAACTTGTGCTCCATCACTTTAGGGCTCAATCCTAGCATATCCCTATGTCTCGAAGGCAAAGACATCCATGTACTCCCTTAGGAGCTCGGATGAGGCTTTCCTTGATCCCTTTTTCTATGTTCCTTCCTAATTGCATGGAGCGATTGGGGCATTTTTCCTCTAAGGAAATGGACTCAACATCTTCGTAACGCATGGATTTGTCACTTCATGATCTTCTATGGTGGCGAAACACACCATCATGGTTTCCGGGATTTTGAGGGAGAGTTCCACTTTAAGCCTCTTTCCCTTAGGGTCATCCGGGGTATTCCCGAATCCTTCTTCTTTTCAATTAAAGGTCGAAGACTCATGTAGTAGCATTCTTGCGTAGTCTTTTGGTACACGTAAATCTTGCCTATAGTGTCGTCGTTTAGCTCATATTTCATGAGAAGGAGGTATGGGGTGATGACGGCTTTAACCTTATTAAGAGTAGGGTGCCCAATGATGATATTGTAAGCTAGAGGGACTCCACTACCTAAAAATCTACTATGAAGACTCGGGTTTTGACTATAAGACATTCCGAGTACTACATGAAGATTCGGTATAAACCCAATCTCTCTTAAGTTTTGATTCCAAGTCATTCTGAGCACTATAGAAACTCTTATCTAAGTTTTCATTGTTTTCCGACTTACTTACAAAGTGCCTTATTGCATATCTCCTATACTTGGTGTTTCGACTCACTCGGACATCACTCAAAACTATCGCATGCTCAAATAATTTCTCTAACACTCTTATTCTCAAGCATCGACTTTGAATTTCAGCGCAAAAAGAATTACAACATTAATTCTTTAATCTAAGTCAGCTTATTTCCTTGAGAATTATTTGACAAGATCAAGTTGTTATATAACTTGAGCGTCTTTAGGATTGACTCAAGATGGAATTTGAGTATATTGAATATTAGACTCGTAAAATTTCATTCTTTTAGGCCAAAGATAATTAAGCATTTATTTACTCGGATTTAATCATTATCTCGTGCCTAATCTTGGACCAAAGTATTTTATACTTTGACAAACAATGTGGTTTGCTTTTGTAGGTTATTCAAATGAGGCTAACTTATTTTTAAAATACAAAAAGCAACCAGCTTTTAGCCTTTAAACACCAAGCAGACAAGTTTTAGCTACTTCTTGACATGGCTCAAACACCCTGTCAAGGATGTTTGTTTCCAAAACTAGAAAACTCCAACTCTAGGACTAACGGTTGTTTCCACCTTAGCTTTCAGTCACCACCAGTTGATTGGAACATATTTTGAGCCAAGAGCCGTTACACAACGATCACATCCCAACGGATCTTTTTGAGGGACTCAAAAAGGTCGTTACAATGGCCAGTGAAGACTTCTCTCCGTAACCAAGAATCAATGGTCACTCTGCCTGGTTGGCTATAAATAGAAGCCACTTCACAAGACCAGGAGATTGCTGAAACCGAATTTATTGTTGAACTAATTGTTATCATTATTACTCAATCTTCTATTTACAACTCCAAGTCTGTTTTCTTAGTTGTAAAGAAAGTCTTGTAAATAATCACATTCTTTTCTAACTTTATAAGTAAGGTCCCTTGATTGAGCTGTAAGGGTTAACTCAACTCGCTTGTCCCTTATTGTAAAGATAACCTCAGTCAAGAAGTACTAGATCGTATAAGGGAACTTATAAGTCTAGGAAAACATTGTAAAGAATTGTTTAAGGGAGGAATTCTAGTTGAGTCAGTCCTCTCGTGTTCTGTAGATTCAAAATAGTGGATTTGACTTCGTGCTAGGATTAGCACTTCCCGTGGTTTTCTTCCCTACAAGGTTTCCACGTATATCTATGTTATTGTTGTTTTGAGTCCATTCTAGACTCGGAATCTACTTTTAGCTTGTATTGGTGCAAAAATTGTTTAATTTTCTTCATTGCCTTATTCACCCCCTATAAGGTAACTTAGACTCTCCAGGAGTAAACCATCAATTGGTATTAGAGCCTAGCCTTTCAAGAGGATCTCACCATCCAAAGTATGAAGATTAGATGGCTCGGAACAATGGAGAGTTCGATGAAGGAAGATCATCCACCAAACCAAGCAAAGTTCAAAGGGTCAAACTTTGCCCATTGGAAGAGATGATGAAATGTTTCTCGATGGACAACGATGAAGATGTTTGGAACATCATTCAAGCCGGCAACTACATTCCAATGAAGACAGAGAATGCAGCTCATGTATCTAAAGCCAAATCTGAGTTCACCACTAAGGAAACCGAGAAATTCAAAAAGAATTTCAAAGCTTTGAACACACCGATGTGTGCCATTAGCATAGTAGAATACAACATAGTCTCAGCCTATGACACAGCCAAAGAGGTGTAGGACACTCTTGTCAACACCTATGAAGAAACAAACTAAGTGAAGTAAGCGAAGATAAGTCAATATCTTCGTAAGTATGAGCTGTTCAAGATGGAGCCGAAGAAAACATCACTCAAATTTATGTTCGGTTTACAGAGATTACTAACAATCACAAATCTCTGGGTAGAAAGGTCTCTTACGAAGAAATGTGCGTAAAGATTTTGAGAAGTCTACCAAAGAAGAGATGGGGTCCCAAAGTGACCGTCATTGAAAAAGCTTAAAACCTCTCTTAACTAAGACCGGACGAGCTTATTGGGAAGTTACTTACCCATAAGATTCATCTAGAAGAAGAAGATGTTGAGGTCAGCACCAAAAAGAATATTGCGTCGAAGGCCTCGTAAAGCATACGTGAAAGTCTAAGTTCCTTAGAATCGAAGAGGATCCTATGGCACTCATAGCCGCTGCTTCAAGAGAATGATGAAATACAAGAAGTGGGAAAAGAGGCCAAAGGATGAGTTCTATAAGAAAGATAAGAAGCGCAGAAAAGGTAAATATTCTTCTCCTTCAAAGTTATCTTTATCTAAGAACTCTGGTTGCTATGAATGTGGCAGCAAGCAAGCACATAGTCAAAGATTGTCCCAAGAGAAAGAAGGACAGAAAGAAAAAGGCTATGATGGCTACCTGGAGTGATGATGACTCATCCGAGGAAGATGACTCAGACGACTCAAAGTGCCTTATGGCACTTACGGACTCAAAAGTTGAATCTTAGTCAAACAACATGGACTTAGATATTAATGACGTAGTTGAATACTTTCTTACATTTTAAAAAGTTGATCTAGCACGATATATTTTCACTTTGCAAGAAAAGTCCAATTCGACTCGCTCCAGCTTCAAAGAACAACTTGAGTCTCTTACCGATGAGAGCAATGCTTTGAAAATCGAAATGGAAAAACCGAGATAAAATTTCACATAACTTAAGACCAGTACTCAAGCAAATGAAATTGTAGTTGAGTCACATAGAACAGAAGAATGAGCAATCGAAAAGAAAGCTCAATGAGTCTCAAGAGCTTGTTTTGAAATTCACTCAAGGTTAGAAAAACCTTGATATGCTTTTAGGCTCTCAATGTGTCTCCTTCAGGAAAGAAGGACTTGGCTTCAATGAAGAAGAGGAATCAAAATCCTGTTCTAATCATTTCAAAACCGATTCCGTAACCGTAAAGTTCAATAAGGATGAGCATGGTCCCATTCATACAAATGAACAGAGGACTAAGCTTATACCAATTTACAGGAAAAAGCCTTCTCCTCCCATTTACAAAAGAAAAGGATTTCAAAAGAAAGAGACACAGACTCAGCTTTCGGAATGAAGACTCAAAATCGGACCGGACCTAAAATTATTCAAATCGGGTTCCCAAAAGTGCTCTTCCTCAAAAAGGACCACAGTAAAGGGAGTTATTGGGTTCGTAAGATAACTCGGAAAAAACCAAGTCCGGACTCTAACTAAACGACTATTAAATCACCCAGTCATAGGAACCAAATGGGTTTTCAAGAACAAACTAGATGAGGAAGGGTTGGTAGTTAGAAATAAAGCTAGACTTGTTGCGCAGGGTTAGAATCAAGAAGAAGGAATTAATTGTGGGGAAACCTTTGCACTCGTGCTAGGATTGAGGCAATCGGAATCTTGTTGGCATTTGCATCTAGCATGAATATCAAGATTTATCAAATAGATGTCAAATGTGCTTTTCTGAATGGTTTCATTCAAGAAGAAGTCTATGTTGAGCAACCCCTAGATTTGAAAACTCAAAATTTCCAAATCATGTTTTGAAATTGCAAAAGGCTTTATCTCGGTCTTAAACAAGCTCCTAGAGCTTGGTATGAAAGACTAAGCAATTTCTTAGTCGAAAATGATTTGAAAAGAGGTTAGATTGACAAAACTCTTTTCATAAAAACCAAGGGGAAAGATTTTCTTATCGCTCGATTTATGTTGATGATATCATTTTTGGAGCTATTAATGAAACTCTATGTCAAGAGTTTTCTCGAGTTCATGAGATAGGAGTTCCAAATGAGTATGATAGGAAAACTCAACTTCATTCTTGGTCTACAAATCAAACAAGACAAGGATGGCATTTATGTCCATCAATCCAAGTATACCAAGGAGCTTTTGAAGAAGTACAAGCTACAAGATGTAACGCATGCAAGCAACACCTATGAGTAGTCTGTTTGAAACTGGACTTAGATGAGAAAGGTAAAGCTGTAGATCGAAACTCTATAGAGGTATGATCGGATCTCTACTTTATCTCACATCTAGTAGACCAGATATTGTGTTCAGTGTCTACCTTTGTACAAGATTTCAAGCTAATCCAAAAGAATCATATCTCCCTAGGGTGAAGAGAATTTTAGATATTTTCCAGGGACTCGGAATCTTGATCTATGGTTTTCAAAAGACTCGGAACCGAATCTCACTGGATACTCAAGTGCTGATTATGTTGGATATAAATTTGATAAAAATAGCACATCAGGAGCTTGCCAATATCTAGGTCAATCCCTCATATCCTAGCACTCAAAGAAACAAAATTTTGTCGCTCTATCAACCGCCGAAGCCGAGTACATTACAACTAGAGCTTGTCGTGCTCAAATTCAGTGGATCCAACAGACACTTGAAGGATCTAGGGCTATCATTCACATCTATCCCAATCAAATGTGACAATCGAGTGCACTCAACATTACTAAGAATCCGGTTCAAGCACTCAAAGATAAATCATATTGAAGTCGGTATCATTTTCTAAGAGACCACTCGAAAAAGGTGCTATTTAAATTGAATTTATTCCTACGAAATTTCAGTTAGCTGATATTTTCACTAAGTCACTTAGTGAGGATCAGTTTTGCTTTATCAGGAATGAGCTTGGTATGAGTAATGCATGATTATGTGACTTCTAAGTGAATTATCCTTACATAGTTATGTGTTATATGTTTTTAATAACAAGTGGATCAGTTGACCGAGTGAGGCTGAGCTATGAGTTATTAGTTCTTTGATTGTTTTAACCCACTCGTAAAACATACTCGAGTCGGACTCAATTTTTGAGCGGAATGGACATCAAACTTTTGGGATTATCTCTAGATAAATAGAGAACTTCATAAATGTTTTCGAAAAGTCTCTCTTCTCTTTCTCGGATGCGCATTTCAATCAAAGAATTCTAGCCATTGTAAGAAAACTGCTGGAATACTAGTCGTTGGAGTGCGAACGTCACACCCGTTTGACACTACCTTTCGAACTTCATGTCAAACCAAAGACTGAAGGTTATTTCTTTTTGCTATAAATAGCATCCCTTTGTCTTCTTTTTAATACTTTGCTTTCTGCTCTCTGCTCTCTCCTCTCGAAATCTCTATTCTCTCCTATTCAATTTCGAATTCAAAGCTCCCTTTCTCTCTCTCTTTGCTCTCTCATTTCCTCTCTATTTCCCACACACAAAATGACTAAGCGAGGTTTAGGACCAGAGCTCTTGGGGTCTCGCAACCAAGAAACCCCGTACAAAAATACTCAAAAGGGAACGTCCAACCCCTCGAAAATCTTCGTCGCCTAACATTTTACGTTGGATGACAAGTTCTTCCAAACCACACTCTTTTCATGGTTGAAACACATTCAAGACACTCGGAGTTTACAATTTTTTGTGCTTCGGTGATTTCAACTATCCGTAACTCGTCTCCAAGTTCTATGCTAACATGTCTCATTCGAAGGTGTCATCACCTCAAAAGTCCAAGGGAAGGTTGTTCACATTGACCTCCCTCTTCTTCGAAACTTTTCAAAGTTTCGTCTCTCTTTCTCAACTCCAAGCCTATACCTTTCATGGAAGTCGTAGATGACTTCTTTGAAAAGTACGCCAAAGAAGTACTCGAGTCGCAAAAGAACTTCTCCGTGACTCGGATGAAATATGAGGCAAGGCTACTCTGTTTCATTCTAATGAGAACCTTCTTTTCTCATCATTCTAGCAAGGAAAATCCAAACTCCAAGATTCTCAAAGCCTTGTTTGACATTTTGGAGGGCTACGAAGTAGACCTTTTCCCTTTCATTATCGACTAGATGGCCTCCGTGCCAACTCAGTCCAAATAATCTGCTCCTTTTCCCTTCGGAGCTCTCTTAACATTTGTTTTCAAATAGTTCAAGATCATTCTTCCCTCAATCCCAAAGTTGTTTCGAAGCTCGTCTTTGTTATTGGCAAAAAGAACTTCGGGCTATGGATACCGGGAAGTGAAAGCTAGTGTCTGGATTTATTCATCCGAGTTGAAACCTCCCTCACCTCCTCCCACTCGGACTTAGACTCCTCTAGCACTTCCACCTCCTTCTGCTGGTCCCTCTACTTCTCCAAGCACCTCTTCCTCCCTTTATTGCAGCTCTTATCGAAATGGTAGAACAGCTTCACTTCCGTGTTTGAATAACTTTAAAACACTCGTCCGCTCTCTCAAACTAGTCTACGAAGGCTTGGTGATCAACTAGAAGGTCGGACAGTCTCGGATCCAAGAGTGTCGGACTCTTATGCTTGAGTTCAAGGCCATTCTCAACGAGCAACGCGAGCAACTCCAAATTCTCCAACAGACGCAGGTCTAAGGCTGCTCAGGACCCGGACACTTTAGATACTTCGAGGAGTCTTCTAGTCCAACCAAGTCTACCTTGGCTAAGGTAGAAAAGAAGTCAAGCGAAGAATCGAAGAAGAAGCAGCTCAGCTCGAAGAGGAGAAGGAAGAAGAGAAGGAAGAAGAAGAGGGTGCCCCACCTAAGGGCCAAGGCGCAATGTAACCCGAACTACGGTTGATCTCCTCGGATTATGATTTCGAGTGGGTCGAAGAAGCTGGGGACATCGGTCGGACCAAAACTGCCGGCTTAGAAGTACTCGCCTCGTTGTCTTTTAGAAGGATGAGTCCGAGGAAGATATGCCCTTGGCTTGACGGACTAGCATAGAGCCACTTCTAGACATCTCCGTGCTCCCACCGCCACGATAATTCACCTCCTCCCAAGCTTATCACCGCGAGCGCAATGTCCGTCCCTCCTCCTCTCGACATTAAGCCTCCTCCTCTTAATCTATCTCTATTTTTTTTTTTTTGGTCCAACATTGGTTGTACAAGATTGTTATTTTCTTCCCTCCTTTTTGCTGAAATGCTAGGGGAGAAAATCTAGAAAACTTTATGTTTTGTATAGGGGAGTTCACGCCTCTTTCGGGCAATGAATGAATTTTTTTCGAACGGACTTGTTTCGAGTTCACTACTATTTTTTTATTTTTTTGCCTTTCTACTCTTGCCTTTCTACTCGATAAAATATTCTCATTTCATTTCTTTGCTTTGATTTATTATCCGCATAATTGTTCCGAGTTATGATATAATCCGAACTACATTTTATAAGTATCATCCGCCACTCTTTGCTCTAATACTTAAGAAAACTTTACTTTCTGTTCTAATAATTGAAAATGAAAACTCATGTTTTGCACTAACAAGTTTCTATCTTAAGTATGGAATGTCTTTCATAAAAAGGGGAGATTGAAAACTCGAGTTTTGACTCTAAGGCATTCCGAGTATTACATGAAGACTCAAATATAAATCTCATCTCTCTTAAGTTTTGATTCCAAGTCATTCTAAGCATTATAGAAACTCTTATCTAACTTTACATTCCGTTCGACTAATTCGAAAGTTCCTTATTGCATATCTCCTACACTGGTGTTTCGACTCACTCATACATACTCGAACTATCGCATGCTCAAATGATTTCTCTAACACTCTTATTCCGAGCACCGACTTTGTATTTCAATGTAAAGAGAATTACAGTGTTAATTCTTTATTCTAAGTCAGCTTATTTCCTTGAGAATATTTGATAACATCAAGTTGTTATACTCTAATAAACTCTTTTAACTTGATCATATTTAGGATTGACTCAAGATGGAATTTGAGTATATAGAATATTAGACTCAAAAAGTTCAATTCTTTTAGGTCAAAGATAATTAAGCATTTATTTACTCCGATTTAATCATTATCTCGTGCCTAATCTTGGACTAAAGTATTTTATACTTTGAGAACCAATATGGTTTGCTTTTGCGAGTTATTCAAACGCGGCTAACTTATTTTTGAAATACAAAAAGCAACCAGCTTCTAACTATTAAACACCAGCAGACAAGTATTAGCTACTTATGGACATGGCTCATACACCATGTCGGGGTTGGTTATTTCCAAAGCTGGAAAATTCCAACTCTAGGAGTAACGGTTATTTCCACCTTAACTTTCAGTCACCACCAATTCATTGGAACATCTTTTGAGCCAAGAGCCGTTACACAGCGATAACGTCCCAACAGACTTTTAGCTTTCGGGGACTAAAAAAGTTGTTACAACAATTAGTGAAGACTTCTATCCATAACCAAGAATCAACTGGTCACTCTGCTCGGTTGGCTATAAATAGAAGCCACTTCATAAGACTATGAACTTGCTGAAACCGAATTTATTATTGAACTAATTATTCTCATTCTTACTCGAAGACTCGGACTTTGCATGTATAACATTCCGAGTGCTATCAAGGAATCGGTATAAACTTCATCTCTTGTAAGTTTTGATTACAAGTCATTCTAAGTGCTATAGAAACTTTTCCGAGTGGTATAGAAGCTTTTATGAGTAAGAAACTATTACATATGGCTTCATTTGATTTTGACTAACTCGGAAAGCATACTCTTGCTCATCATTTCACATGTGTAGTTCCGAGTCACTCGAGCAACACTTAGACTTATCGTATGTTCAAACATTCTCTCTAACACGTTCAAACTTAGGTCCGACTTCATATTCTAAGTTCAAGTGAATTATGGTGTTAATTCATCTCTTTAAGTCGACTTGTTTTGTTTGAACTATATCTATCTAGATCAAGTATTCTTACTCCGATATTCTTTATCTAACATGATCTCTCTCTAGCTTGACTCGGATGGAATTTGAGTATAATGGATATTAGACTCGTAAATTCCACTCTTCTAGGACTCGGATAATTATGCATTTAATTTTCATAATTAAACTATTATCTATGTCTAATCTTAGACCAAAGTATTTTATACTTTGGGAACCAAAATTGATTTGCTTTTGTAGGCTATCTAAACGAGGTTATCCTATTTTTGAATTACAAAAGTAACCGACTTCAAGCTTTCAATCACTAGCAGGCAAGGCTTTTCTACTTCGACCAAGGCCCGAGACACTATGTCGAGTTGTCCGTTACCAAAACTGGAAATCTTAAACACTAAGCTCAACAGATGGTTTCCACCGACTTTTCGGACACCACGAGTGGATTGGGACATCCTAAGGAGTCAAGAGCCATTGCACAACGTTCACATCTCAACGGATCTTTTCCGAGCCATTCGAAGAACCATTACAACGGTCATAGAGGACTTCTAATCGGAAGCTAGTCACAACGGCTAATCTGCTTGGTCATCTATAAATAGAATCCAACTCTCAAGACTTGAAGATTGCTAAAATCATCGTCAATACACATACTTGAGCAAAAGTCTTTGTATTCATATTCAATCTTCCACTTACAACTCCAACTCTATACTTAACATCTTTTTGAGTTGTAATGTTTTGTAATCGATTACAAATTCTCTTTCTTACTTTCCGAGTAAGGTCCCTTCACTGAGCTGTAAGGGTTAACTTAGCTCGGTTGTCCCTAATTGTAAAGGTTACCTCGGTTAGGAAGTACTAGATCGGATAAGGGAACTTCGAATCTAAGGAAAGCTTTGTAAGGAATTGTCTAAGGGAGCAATTTTGGTTGAGTCTTTCTACCGTATTTTGTGGATTCAAAATAGTGGATTTGACTTGTTGCTTGGATTACCACTTGCCGTGGCTTTCCGCCCTAGGAGGGTTTCCACATAAATTCGAGTTCATACTTTTTCCGAGTTCAATCTAGACTCGGATAGTCTTAAAGTTTGTTTTAAACTTTAATCTTCCATTTATTGTTCAAATTTCCTCATCACCCTATTCACCCCTCCCCCTCTAGGGTTACTAAGTCTTTCCAAGAGCAAACCTTCAATTGGTATCCAAAGGTCTAAAGATCAAATGGCTTAGAATAACGGAGAGTTCGATGAAGGAAGATCTTCCAGCGAGACCACCAAAGTTTAAAGGATCAAATTTCTTACATCTGAAAAAGCTCATGGAATTCTTGTTACTCGGACACGATGAAGATGTATGGAACATCATATGAGAAAGCAACTACATTCCAATGAAGACGGAGGAAACAATACTCGTGCCTAAAGCAAAGCTCGAGTACACCATCGAAGAGGCGAGAAAAGTTCGAAAGAACTTCAAGGCGATGAACATTCGATGTTCGCCATCAGCTCGGAAGAATACAACGGAATGTCGGCTTGTGATATAGCCAAAGAAGTGTGGGACACTCTTGTTAACACATATGAAGGCACAAGCCAAGTCGAACAAGTGAAGATAAGCTAATATCTTCACAAGAATGAGCTATTCAAGATGGAGCCGAAGAAAACATCACTGAGATATTCATTCGCTTCACTAAGATTACTAACAATCTCAAATCTCCGGGCGTAAAGATCTCCCATGAGGAAATGTGCATAAAGATACTCGAAGTCTACCCAAGAGAAGATGGGGTCCCAAGGTGACAGCCATCGAGGAAGCTTAGAACCTTTCTCTATTAAAGCTAGACGAACTCATTGGGAAGTTACTCACCCATGTGATCCATCTCGAAAGAAGAGGACGCCGAGGTCGACACTAAAATCAATATTGCAGTGAAGGCCTCGAAAGCGAGAGAAGAAAATTTGAGTTCATCGGACTCAAAGGAAGATCCCATGGCACTTCTCGCCGGAGGCTTCAAAAGAATGATGAAGCACAAAAGATGGGACAAAAGGCCAAGAGAAGAGTTCTACAAGAAAGATAAGAAGGTTAGAAAAGGTAAACACTCTTCCCCTTCAAAGTTATCTTTAACTAAGAACTCTGGTTGTTTTGAATGTGGCGATAAAGAACACATAGTCAAAGACTGTCTAAGGTGAAAGAGGGACGAGAAAGAAGAAGAAGGCTATGATGGCCACATGGAGTGATGAAGATTCATCGAAGAAGATGAAGACTCGGATGACTCAAAGTGTCCGCACTATCGGACTCGAAGTTGAATCCGAGTCGGACTCGGATCACTCGGACAATGAGGAAACGAATCCTCAAGAGGTAATTGAATATTTCCTCAAGTTTTCTAAAGTTGATTTAGCTAAATATATTTATACTTTGGAAGAGAAGTCCAATTCGATTCTTCTCAGTTTAAAGAACAACTTGAGTCTATCACTTCCGAGAGCATTTCTTTCAAAAATGAATTAGAAAAGCTGAGACTTACTCTAAGAGAACTCAAGACTAATGCTCAATTTAATGAGGCTGAGTCCGAGTCACTCAGAAGAGAAAATGAGCATCTAAAGGAAAAGCTCAATGAGTCTCAAGAACTTGTTCTAAAGTTTACTCAAGGTCCGAAAAACCTTGACATGCTTTTAGGGTCTCAATGTGTCTCCTTCGGAAAAGAAGGACTTGGTTTTAACAAGAAGGAGGAATCTAATTCCTACTCGGAGCTTTTCAAAATGATTCCGGAACTATGAAGTTCGGAAAGGCTGAGCATGGTCCCATTCAAAAGAATGAAAAGAGGACTCGAGCCCGGACTAGCTTACAGGAGAAAACCTTCTCCACCAGTTTATAAAAGAAAAGATTTTCAAAAGAAAGAGACACAAACTCGGTTTTCTAAAAGAAAGACCCAGAATCGGACCAAACCCAAAGTTATTCAAATATGGGTTCCCAAGAGTCTTCGTCCTTAGAAAAGAACCAGAGTAAAGGGAGTTACTTGGGTTCGTAAGAGGAAGTGAGAAAGGTTAGTTTGTTTCTAACTTGCACATGGCTCGAAAAGAACAAAAGGGAATTGATACCTGGACGGTGGATGCTCACGCCATATGTCAGGAAACTCAAGACTCTTTTATAAGTTAGAGGATTACAAGGGAGGCAAAGTCACATTTGGAGATGACAGCAGAGGCAAGATAATTGTTATAGGCAAGATTGGAAAAGGAGACAATGCGGTCGATCCTGTCTACCTTGTCAAGGGATTGAAGTACAATCTACTTAGCATCTTTTAATTGTGTGACAAAGGTCAAGAGGTAAGTTTCACTCATACCAACTGATATATTTCGATGAAATTACCAAGGAGATTAAGCTCTCGGGTAAGAGATCGGGTAATACCTACACTATTCCTCTCTCGACCCGAGTCGAATTTATCTTGTTTAAAAGCATCTCTATATGATGATTCATGGACATGGTATCATAGACTAGGTCATGTTAGCATGCACACCATTAAGAAGCTTGCATCTCATGGTTTAGTAAAAGGATTGCCTAATTGTGCATTTAAGAAAGATAAAATTTGTGAAGCATGCACAAAAGGGAAACAAGTCAAATCATATTTCGAATCTCTCAAAACTATTTCCACATCTAAAGTGCTTGAAATGTTGCATATGGATTTATGTGGTAAAATCCCTGTCAAAAGCCTCGGAGGTAAATCATATGTACTTGTGATTGTTGATGACTACTCATGATTTACCCGGGTTTGTTTTCTTAAGCACAAAAATGAAGCTTTCAAAGAGTTCAGCAAGCTCGTAGGAAAATTCAAGTTGAGTCTCGGACTCGGATCAAAAGAATTCAAACCGACTATGGAAGGGAGATCAACTACTCGGACTTTGCAGAGTTCCGTGATAAGAATGGTATCTCCCATAACTTCTCAGCACCAAGAACTCCTCAACAAAATGAAGTAGTGGAGAGAGAATCGAACTCTTAAAGAAATAGGAAGGACAATGATGATTGAATATGATCTACCTTACTATTTCTAGGTCGAGGCAATCAACACAACGAAACTACACATTGAATAGATGCTTCATTAGACCCGTCTCGAAGAAAACTCCTTACGAGCTCTACAAAGGGAAGAAACCCAACATTTCCTACTTCAAACCCTTTGGATGTAAGTATTATGTTCATAACAATGGTAAGGATCACCTGACCAAGTTTGATGCTCGATCGAGATGAAGGTATTTTTCTTGGTTATTCATCTCATAGCAAAGCATATTGCATTTTCAATAAAAGGACTAACAAAGTGGAAGAAAGCATCCATGTTATTTTTGATGAGATTGATCAAGGAAAACCAAGTGAGTTAACCTTCTCGGATCCGAAGCTCGGTCGAGATTATGATCTTATCGAAGATAAGCTCGTAAAGAGTCAAGGAAAAGTCACTCGTAACGAAGTGACTCGTAACAACATGACTCGGAATGAGACAACTCAAGAGCCAACTCGGAATGTTGAAGGCCAATCGGATGAGCAAGCTCAATCGGAATAGACTTCGAAGATCAACCAATTCAACGTATAAATCTGGTGAATTAATGAACAGGTAGAGCATTCAAATACGCTTCAAGCCACCCACTCGTAAACATCTTGTCTAATATCAACAGTGGGGTAAGAACTCATTCCTCTCTACAAAATCTATGTGCATTCACTACATTCATTTCATTAACTCGAACCCAAAAATGCACTAGAGGCCATAAATGAACCTGAATGGGTAGAGGCCATGCAAGAGGAACTCAATCAATTTGAAAGAAACGAAGTCCGGACTCGACCAAACGACCTTCCGACCACCCAGTCATAGGAACCAAATGGGTTTTCAAGAACAAACTGGATGAAGGTGGGTTGGTAGTCGAAATAAGGCTAGACTTGTGGCTTAAGGTTACAATCAAGAAGAAGGGATTGATTGTGGGGAAACCTTTGCACCTGTTGCTAGAATTGAAGCTATTAGAATCTTATTGACATTTGCATCAAGCATGAATATCAAACTGTATCAAATGGATGTTAAATGTACTTTCCTTAATGGTTTCATTGAAGAGGAAGTCTATGTTGAGCAACCCCTGGATTTGAAAACTAAGAATTTTCAAATCATGTCTTCAAGTTGCAAAAAGCTCTTTATGGTCTTAAACAAGCTCCCGAGCTTGGATGAAAGACTAAGCAATTTCTTGGTTGAAAATGATTTTAAAAGAGGTCAGATTGACAAGACGGTTTTTGTAAAAACCAAGGGGAAAGACTTTCTTATTGCTCATATCTATGTTGATGATATAATCTTTAGAGCTACTAATGAAATTCTATGTCGAGATTTTTCCGAGTTAATGAGACAGTAAATTTCAAATCAGCATGATGGGAGAGCTTTATTTCTTCCTTGGCCTAAAATCAAGCAAGACAAAGATGGTATCTATGTCCATCAAAAGAAGTAGACCAAGGAGCTGCTAAAGAAGTACAAACTTCAAGATGCAAAGCATGCAAGCAACACCTATGAGCAAGCAGCATAAAACTGGACTAAAACGAAAAGGTAAAGCAAGTAGATCGAAACCCTATCGAGGTATGATTGGATCTTTGCTATATCTTACTTCTAGTAGGCCAGACATAATGTTTAGTGTATGTCTCGTGTGTAAGATTTCAAGCTAATCCAAAGAAATCACATCTCATTGCGGTGAAGAAAATTTTTAGATATCTTGCAGGGACTCGGAATCTAGGTCTATGGTACTCTCGAGACTCGGACTCGACCCTCACTGGATACTTAGATGCTGACTATAGTGGATACAAAGTTGATAGAAAGAGCACCTCAGGAGCTTGCCGGTTTCTAGGTCAATCCCTTATTCTTGGCACTCAAAAACAGTAACTCAATAGCTCTATCAACTACTGAAGCTGAATACATTACAGCTGGAGTATGTTGTGCTCAGATTTTATGGATAAAAGAACACTTGAGAGATCTTAGACTTACATTCAAATCAATTCCAATCAAGTGTGACAATCAAAGTGTAATCAGCATCACTAAGAATCCGAGTTCAAGCACTTAAAGACAAAGCATATTGAGGTCGGATATCATTTTCTAAGAGACCATTCCGAGAAAGGTGATATTGAAATTGATTTCAATCCTACCAAACTTCAATTAGTTGATATCTTTACTAAGCCACTTAGTGAGGATTAGTTTTGCTTTATTAGGAATGAGCTTGGTATGATTAATGCATAATTATGTGCTTTTCCGAGTGGAATTACTTTGCATGATTATGTGTTAAATGTTTCATTTTTATGCATTAATAACAATTAGTTCAGTTGAGCCAGTGACACTAAGCTATAAGTTATTGCTTGTTTGCGGTTTCTCGATCACTCGAAACTTTAATGACTCGGACTCGCATTTTGAGAAAAAGGACATCAAACTTCGAAATCATCTCTAAATTAGTGGAGAATTTTAAAGATTTCTTGTAAAATCACTCTTTTTTCTCTCTCTCTCTCTCATGCATCAATTAGAGAACTAGCCGTTGGCGGATAATCACCGGAATTCTAACTGTTGGAGAGCAGAATAGTCACACCGGTCCGAGGCGACCGTTGGAGAGTTGAGTCGTAACGAACACTTAAGGAAAATTCTTTCTCTATAAATAGCATCCTTTTTCCTTTATTTTGCTACTTTACTCTCTACATACTCTCTCTCTCTCGCTTACTACATCTCAAGCAAGTTCACTATTTTCAAAGAACGAACCGTCTCTCTCAAGCTAAATGAAAGAAATCTCAAGTAAGCACCGATTGCTCTTAGCTCTCTCTCTCTCTACTCTTTTATTTTTCTTTTCATTTTCTACTCGCTCTCTTTCTTCGAGCTATCTTCTCCACTCTCTCTCTCTCTCTCAAAGTTCATCTTCTCTCTTTTTACACTAAAACATGCCGAAAAGAGATTCCCACCTGGACTTTCTTGGTTCTACAACCAAGAAAACTCGCACAAAAACCCAAGAGGGTCTTTCCAACCCCTCTAAAATCATTGTCGCCTAACACCTAACGTTGGATGACAAATTCTTCCCAACCACCAAGTTTTCGTGGTTGAATAATATCAAAACAACAGGGGTTTACAATTTCCTGTTTTTCAACGAGTTCATCTACCCGTAACTCATTTCGAGTTCTACTCAAACCTCGTCTAGCTCCGAGGGTATCCTCACCTCCGGAGTTCAAGATGTTGTTATTCGCGTCAATGTCTCTTTCCTCCACCGTCTTTTCAAAGTATCTTCTCTTTTCCTCAACAGCAACCCTATACCTTTCAACGAGGTTGCTTGATGAATTCTTTGAGAAGTACGCAAAAGAATTTCCCGAGTCACGCAAAAACTTCTCGGTGACTTAACTAAAGTCGAAGCCCGTCTTCTATGTTTCCTACTGATGAGAACCTTCTTCTCTCGAGCATTCGAGCAAAGAAAATCCCAAGTCCAAGCATCTCAAAGTCTGTTTTGACATTCTCGAGGGCTAGGAAGTAGACCTCTTTCCAGCCATAATCGAGCGGATGGCCGCTGTGCCAGCTCGGACTAAGAAAACCACCCCTCTTCCTTTTAGGGCTCTTCTCACTTTTATTTTCAAACAATTCAAAGTTCCCCTCCCTCGGATCCTAACGCAGTTTCTAAGGTCTGCTATTGTTGTTAGCGAAAAAGAACTCCTTGGGTATAGATACCAATAAACCCAACTGGGTGTCTAGCTCCACGACTCGGAACTAAGGCCACCGTCTTCGCCTTGGACTCGGACTCAAGCTCCTCTCTCTCTACCTCCTCCACCTGGTGGTGCTTCCACTTTAGGTGTTTCTCGGGTCCTTTCTTCCGCCTTGTCCACCGCAATCATGGACAAGATCTCCTCTCGTGTCCACCGAACTTAAGGACACCCTCCGGTCATTCAAGATTGTCCTACAGTCAATGACCATCAATCAAAAGACTACTCAGTCCCAAATCGTAGAGCAACAAGATGTACTTCTTGAGATGAAGGCACTCGTCAAGAAGCGAAGGAGATGCTTGAGCTCCTCCAAGAAAGGCGCTCAAAGGCTGCTCGGGACCGGGCAACTCGGATACATCCGAGGAGTCCTCGAGCCCAACCAAATCCCCTTTGAGGAGGAAGAAGATGAAGAAGAAAAGACTGCGATCGAGGCAGCTTCCTCTAAGGAGAATAAGGAAGGGGAGAAGGAAGAAGAAGAGAAGGAAAAAGAAGGAGCAGAAGCGATAGAGGGACAAGGTGCTCGAGCCCTCCAGCCTGAACCGATCGGCTCAAGGAAGAAGAAGGAGAAGACCCTGCCGACAAAGGTCGGTCGCCAGCACTGTCCGGACCGAGCAAGCACCTCCCTCGGTCGAGTTCCAAGAGGATGAATCTTTGGATGACTTAGTTCGGGTCAGCCACTCAAAGCCGAGCTCATCCCGGAGATCCCAGTGCTGCCCCGCCTCGATCTATAACATCATCCCGCTCTTACCAACGAAGGCGCACTACTCGTCCATCCACCTCGACTCAAACTCGCTCCCTCCCCACCTTCTTAAAATCTTTTCTCTCTTTTATATTTTTTGTTTTTTTTCCAGGACAAACAAATTGTATCTTCTTGATACATTCTTCCGCTTTTGTTTTTGTTGAAAGGCAAGGGGAGAATAGTTAGAAATTTGTTGTCTTGTTTAGGGGAGTTTTCTCTCACCCTTTTGTGTACATTTTCTTTCTATGTCAATATTAATGAAGTTTCTATTTGGTGCTTAGTTATATTGAAGTGTAATTGTTTTCTCGAGTTTCAATTTCCTTTACGAGTTCATCTTTCCCTAATATATCAACTCAGTTAAATATTTTTTTCTTGCTTCCGATCTATCAACTCGGTTATTTTTTATTTTTCTTTTGCTCCGATATAAGCAATACTCTAAGCTCTATTCACTTCATTTCTATGTGATATTTCAGCTTTTAGCTCGATGCAATCTAAGTTTAATTACTCCGATAAGATATTTTATACGATTCTATCTCTATACTCGACATATTCTCTAAGAAAGAATGAAAACTCAGTGGCTATAACACTAACAAAGTTTCTATCTCGAGTAAGGAATGCCTTTCATCAAAAGGGAGAGATTGAAGACTCGGACTTTGCATGTATAACATTCCGAGTGCTATCAAGGAATCAGGTGTAAACTTCATCTCTTGTAAGTTTTGATTACAAGTCATTCTAAGTGTTATAGAAACATTTTTGAGTATTGCGTAAACTATTACATATGTTTTCATTTGATTCGATCGACTCAAAAGGCATACTCTTGCTCATCATTTCACATGTGTAGTTCTAAGTCACTCAGGCAACACTCGGACTTATCGTATGTTCAAACATTCGCTCTAACACGTTTAAACTTAGGTCCGACTTTATATTCTATATTCAAGTGAATTACGTTGTTAATTCATCTCTTTAAGTCGACTTGTTTTGTTTGAACTATATTTGTCTAGATCAAGTATTCTTACTTTGATATTCTTTATCTAACTTGATCTCTCTCTAGATCGACTCGGATGGAATTTGAGTAATAATGGATATTAGACTCGGAAAATTCCACTCTTCCAGGACTCGGATAATTATGCACTTAATTATCATAATTAAACTATTATCCGTGTCTAATCTTAGACCAAAGTATTTTATACTTTGAGAACCAAAATTGATTTGCTTTTGTAGGTTATGTAAATGAGGTTATCCTACTTTTGAATTACAAAAGTAACCGGCTTCAAGTCGTCAATCACCAAGCAAACAAGGCTTTTCTACTTGTGACCAAGGCCTATACACTATGTCGGGGTTGTTTGTTTCCAAAATTAGAAATCTTCAACACTAAGCTCAATGGTGGTTTCCACCTTACTTTTCGAGACACCACGAGTGGATTGGGACATCCTAAGGAGGCAAGAGCCGTTGCACAACGTTACAACGGATTTTTTCCGAGGACTAAAAAAGCCGTTACAACGGTTAGTGAAGACTTCTATCCAAAACTAAGAATCAACAAGTCACTCTGCCTGGTTGGCTATAAATAGAAGCCACTTCACAAGACTAGGAACTTACTCAAACCGAATTTATTATTTAACTAATTATTCTCATTCTTACTCGAAGACTCGGACTTTGTATGTATAACATTCCGAGTGCTATCAAGGAATTAGGTATAAACTTCATCTCTTGTAAGTTTTGATTACAAGTCATTCTAATGCTATGGAAACTTTTCCGAGTGGTATAGAACCGTTTCGAGTATTATAAAAACTATTACATATGGTTTCATTTGATTTTGACTCGACTCGAAGGCGGACTCTTGCTCATCATTTCACATTTGTAGTTCCGAGTCACTCGGACAAGACTTAGGCTTATCGTATGTTTAAACATTCGCTCTAACACGTTTAAACATAGGTCCGACATCAAATTCTAAGTTCAAGTGAATTACGGTGTTAATTCATCTCTTTAAGTCGACTTGTTTTGTTTGAACTATATCTGTCTAGATCAAGTATTCTTACTCCGATATTCTTTATCTAACTTGATCTCTCTCTAAACCGACTCAGATAGAATTTAAGTAATAATGGATATGAGACTCGAAAATTCCGCTCTTCCGGGATTGAGATAATTATGCCCTTAATTATCTTAATTAAACTACTATCTCGTGTCTAATCTTGGACCAAAGTATTTTATACTTTGAGAACTAAAATTAATTTTCTTTTGTAGGTTATTTAAATGAGGTTGTCCTATTTTTGAATTACAAAAGTAACCGGCTTCAAGCTTTCAATCACCAGAGAAACAACGCTTTTCTACGTCCGACCAAGGCCTAGACACTATGTTAGGGTTGTCTGTTTCCAAAGCTGAAAATCTTCAACACTAAGCTCAATGGTGGTTTCCACCTTACTTTTCGGACACCACGAGTGGATTGGGACATCCTAAGGTGTCAAGAGCCATTGCACAATGTTCGTAGTTTAATGAATCTTTTCGAGCCACTCGTAACAACCGTTACAACGGTTATAGAGGACTTCTAATCGAAGCTAGTCACAACCGCTAATCGCTTGGTCATCTATAAATAGAATCCAACTCTCAAGACTTCAAGATTGCTAAAATCATTGTCAATACACATACTTAAGCAAAAGTCGCTGTATTCATATTCAATCTTCCATTTACAACTCCAACTCTGTACTTAACATCTTTCCGAGTTGTAAAGTCTTGTAATTAGTTACAAATTCTCTTTCTTACTTTCCGAGTAAGGTCCCTTGACTGAGCTGTAATGGTTAACTTAGCTCGGTTGTCTCTAGCTGTAAAGGTTACCTCGGTTAGGAAGTACTAGATCGGATAAGGGAACTTCGAGTCTAGGAAAACTTTGTAAGGAATTGTCTAAGGGAGTAATTCTGGTTGATTCTTTCTACTCGTATTTTATGGATCCAGAATAGTGGATTTGACTTGGTGCTTGGATTAGCAATGGTCGTGGTTTTCTACCCGGGAGGGTTACCACATAAATTCCGAGTTCATACTTTTTCCGAGTTCAATCTAGACTCGGAAAATCTTAAAGTTTGTTTTAAACTTTAATCTTCCATTTATTGTTCAAATTTCCTCATCACCCTATTGACCCCCTCTAAGGTGACTAAGTCTCTCCAAGAGCAAACCTTCATACTCAATCTTCTATTTACAACTCCAAATTTGTATTTAATATTTTCCGAGTTGTAAAGAAAGTCTTATAATTAGTCACATTCTTTTCTTACTTTTTAAGTACGGTCCCTTGACTGAGTTGTAAGGGTTTACTTAGCTAAGTTGTCCCCGATTCTAAAGGTTACCTTAGTTAGGAAGTACTAGATCATATAAGGAAACTTCGAGTCTAGGAAAACATTATAAGGAATTGTTTAAGGGAGCAATTCTGGTTGAGTCGATCCTTTATATGTGGATTCAAAATAGTGGATTTAACTTCATGTTAGGATTAACACCGTCCGTGGCTTTCGCCTCGGGAGGGTTTCCACGGATATCTATGTTGTTCCTGTTCCGAGTCCATTCTAGACTCAGAATCGACTTTTAGCTTGTATTGGTGCAAAAATTGTTTAATTTTCTTCATCACCCTATTCACCCCCATCTAGGGTGGCTTAGACTCTCTAAGAGCAAACGTTCATACTACAATCTTTCTACCTATGGCTTTTTCCCCAATTCGAAAAGGTAGGCGTATCATGCCTATGGGATGAACTATTTGTCCCCTAAATCTAAGGATGGGATTGATGAGAGGATTGGGGTCTTGGGCAGAATACTTCAACTTATTCAAACACTCGATGGTAACAATGTCCATTGAATTTCTTGTATCCACGAGGATCCTCCGGACTATGGCGTCCGAGATCTTCAGCTTCACAACCAAGGGACAATCATGGGGTGTGACCATTCCTTCAAAGTATTGCTCTCCAAAGGCCATGGTTGGTACCTTTAAGGGTGAAGGTTGACCAGTTATCAAGATCTGTTCGAGCACATCGGAGATGCGATTTCCAGGAAGATGGAGTCAATCCTCCCTCGAAGCCACCAATGATAGTTGTCATGACCTTGTTGGAGTCCTCTTCGTCATGGTGCTTCTCCCCATGGTTTGAGGAATCTCTCTATGTTCTTCGAGTACCCCTCCTAAGGAAACAATCAATTTGACCATTATCAGCAAGCTTCCCGGGCGCTTTCTTTAATGCATGGCATTCGACGGTGTCATGCCCAGTTTCCTCATGAGACTCGCAATATTTACTAAAGGTCTGCGCCTTAGCTGAAGTGGTCATAGGAGCAAGCTTTCTCCACTAGGATGCTTCTTGGATCGGTGTTGAAGCGATGATCCACTTCATTTCCCTTGGGCTTCTTATCATTCTTCCGATTAAAGATCTCGTCCTCTCCCTTCTTCTTAGCGTCTTATTCTTCCTTGGAACATATTTTTGATGCCTAGATGAAGTCATCCGCTTTCGAAGTGCCTCAGCCAAAGCACATATCATTTGCTCGGCTAGGGGAATTTGAATCTTCCGTCCCTTAGCCTCGTTAAGGAAGACAAGTGCAGGAAACTCCAACTTGTAAGTCAAGAATGAGGACAACCTCTTTGTGAAATCTTCGGATATAATCCTTAAAGGTTTCATTCCTTCCGTGTTTAACTATGCGAGAGGTGGATGTTGGTTCTCTTCCGCTTGCAACTTGCAATGAACTATCCCACAAACTGCTTACATAGTTCTTCAAATGAGAAGATGCTTCGCTGAGGAAGATCATTGAACCACTTTTGAGCAAGTCCCTTCAAAGTGGCAAGGAAGAATCTGCAATAAGTGGCATCCTCCATCTTGTACATACATGTGGGACTTGTAGTATGACAGATGATCTTCTAGATCCATTATTCCATCATAGGGGTCAATGTCCAACACCCTTATCTTCTTCGGACGAGGCACATTCATGATCCCTTTGGAGAAAGGCGTGGTGAAAGTAGGCTCGAGCTAGATGTAAATCGGGTTCGAGAGATAGGACCAGCACAGGACTAAAGTCTCGGAACCTCTAATAAGAATGGACATTTCCTCCGCACGGATCGAGGGCTGCACCTTGTCCGCTTTGATTTTTGTGGTTTTTCACGTTTGATAGCCTTCAATGCCTCTTTGCCGACCACTAACGTTATCCGATGACTTATTACTCTTGGTCGTGCCTAGGGATGTCATGCTTGGCATACTCATTTTAAGTTACGGCAACAAGTGCTCGATCATGCTAGGTCGACCAACCTTCTATTTCCTTGAGGCCTCTATTCCTGGTTCGTGCATGGAGAGCCATTATGACCCTTGAACCATGCTGAAAGCCTATTAGGTGTAAAGTAGGGGTTGAAGCGGTATGAGCGGTGGCGATATTTTTATTGGCTCTCCGGAGACCTCTCTTAGCCTCAATAATCCCCCTAGTATCTCCTTAACCGTGATGCTTTGTAGGGGGCACTTGGTTACCCAGGCGGAGAAGCGTTCGAGGGCTCGATTAGTCGTACTTGGACAGCTTGCGAGGACATCCCTCCTAAGAAGTAGCCAAGAGGTTGACCTCTCCAGGGGGTGCCTTATATCCGGAGTAGGACTATAATGAAATGGCAGGATGGGCAGGCGCCGATCTAGAGTGACCCATACTTGCTCTTACACTTATTGTATCACAATGCTTTTTAAAGAGTCGAGGTATTGAGGTGCCCTCAAGGTGACGTATCCCTCGGGCTAAGGCCGTCGGTTGCTCGTGGAGCGATACGATGGTTCCACGTCCTCGCCTTAAGGGACGCTGCGGGATTGCCCTCGTATGCAAGGAATGAGGAGGAGGAGGAACAGGAGGATCGGTTGCGTCTCTTGTTATTCTAGAGCATGATCGAGTTCCACTAACAACCATGGACTACCACTATCCCCACAAAGGATGCCAAAATGTTTTAAGAAGAAACTAGTGGAGTGCGATGTGATGATGAGTCGAAGAGAGTAGATTTGCCATCCTGGCCCCGGTGGAGGGAATCGAGTACGCAAGCTGCTCGTTATGGCTACTTCTACCTACAAATAAGGACGCCCGGGGTTGGGTCCCGAGTAATGCCCCTTCGATGCTCAAATTAGTTCGACGAAAGTCGAAAAGTCGAGGAAAATCTTCCTCAACATCCTTGAAGGCGGTTTTACCGAGAAGGCAAGGATTTCCCTTTCTTAGGAACAGAGAGAAGAATGATTTGGCCAAGAGTAGTATGGCTTTTTGGGGGTTGTGATGTTGTGAGTGTGCCAAAGTTTGTGGGTATTTATAAAAGCAATAAATGAGGGGAAAATAGTTATTTACCGTTATTAGGTGTGAAACCATAATCCTAATGGGCTTTGGGCTTTACCTAACCCCATGTGATGGAGGGTTTGGGCCGATGCTATAATAATCTGGTTGGACCGAGACGTGGTAGATGAGCTGAAATTATCCGAAAAATAGCCACATCACTTTCTAATCGCAAGTGTTTAAGATAAAAGCTCTTTAAACAAATGTATTTTTACAGATTTAAAATTATGCTCTTCTCCTTACCAAGATAAAATTGCTTTCAGCTTAACCAAGTCTTCACTAGTACTTAGTAGCTTGAATCTTTGAGGGACCAACAATATGAGGGGGCAAAATGAAGGGAGAAAAAAAAAAAGAAAATTTCACATTAGAAGAGCTTTGGGCAATAAGTTGATTGCCCATCGGCCATGTCGGGCACCCATTAGCATATTTGTATTCGATGTTATGGTTGCTTATAAAAGTTTGATATTTGTATAAAAATGCTTCAAACTTTTTCTTTTTATTGAAAAAATGATTCAAAATGTTGACGAATACATTCATAATTGAAATTAATTCATATTATTAAATTATTTGAAATTGAAAATCGGACTGTATTATTATTATATAGTCAATTTTTTTGATCCGCTATTGTATGTGGCATAGCAGCTCCCGGGGTTCAGTCATGGATGGCTAATCTTCCTTGTTAATGGGCATTTAGGGCCCCCACCCCGTTCTCAGGTGGAGTGGGTGGAGTAGGCCCGGGTCCTGATCATTCTAAATGAATAAATAAAATAAATACAAGAAAATGCACTTTTGTTCAACGCTTAGTCTCTGCGGCTCTACCAGTAGGGAACCTGAGTGGAGCTCAACAACAAAAGGCATTTTTTTATTCATAGAACGATACAAGACATTTTAGTAAATCATTATTACTCGAAAATTAGATGAAAATAAATTAACTTTTAGAAATAATTGAACAGAAATAAATTTTTTTTGTATGTGCATAGTATGACTTTTATAGGGTATTTTCTGTCATATCATTATTTGAATTTGACCACCATTAACTCACGGGAAGTAGACAAGAATGGTACATTTGAACACTATAATATCATATGTATTAAATTTAGTGATTCCTCTTAATTCGGCTGAAAGAGGGATTTTATTCGGTTAGGGGATTTAACTTTTGTATGATGAAGAAAATTAAGTAGATAATGTGACAAATTAAGTTTGATCTATCTATCGATTTCAAAAAAGTCAAATAAATACAACGAGTCATCATTCATATCTAAATTAGCTTCCTTGTGAGTCAAAGATGGCAAAATTCGATGGTAGTTTGACAAAAAATATATCTCCGAGAAATTATACTGTTCACGTCCAAGAAAAGAGAAATAATTATTTTCATCTAATTGTCCCAAAGGTTGGTTTATTTTCATCCAATTTTCCTTTATTATTTGAGTAGCTAAAAATACTCATATATATAAGACATTTTAGTAAATCATTTTCTTTTGATATAACAATACAAGACATTTTAGTAAATCATTCCATGTACGATTTAAACATTATTCAGTAACATGAGTATGCTCAATTGTAGGCTTTAGAAACCATCAAGCCTTATTCCCAAAACAGAATTTGACATCTCTATCATCACCTTTATACAACTTGTTAGCCACACAGAGCGTCAAATATTGGGGGGGCGGCCAACTATGAGCTTTCTTTGTTTTTTCTTTTTTTTTCTGAGGATCAAATCACTTGCTCATATATTTGGTTTGAACAAGAGATCTTGGGTTTCTGACCCGAATATATATATGAAATGTAATAATCAGGCATTCTTCTGATAGGTACTCAAGTCAGTAATCACAAAAAGGGATCTTATCTTTTTCTAATTTGTGTGAGAGAGGAGCTTTTAACTAGTTTCAACCTTTCACTTTAGACCGTTTTACCTAGACTTGATAGGTTACTTGAGAATTGGAATGTAGTTAGACCTATGGTTATTCCCACTTTTTGACAAGAACCTCCACAATAACCATAAAAACAATCAAGTATTAGTATAGATTCTTTTTCTTTTTTCATAATAACATTTAAAAGTTGTACGTTCAATTTGAATTGAAGTGTTTAATAACAACTTTGAAGATTTTACCCATTGTTATAGCTATCAGTCAATAAAATTAGAAAAAGCTCTTAGATGTGAGTAGACATGCATCATCACCCAACCAATTCAAGGTTAGTCAAGAACAACGTATTGTTAAAATAGGACACATGGGCTTAAATCCGAACCATTATGGACTTTCATGTGAATGAGTCGAGTACATCATGTGACACAAATTTGAATCTTTAGAAGTACTCTTATTATTAAAATTTTTATCTTAAACTCTCATGGTCAGAAATGGATTATACCCTTGGTTTAAAAAAATGACAAAGTTCATGTGAGGAAAGAATTTATGGTAAGAAGAGAGTTTATGTTGAGAAAAGCAATATTGCCCCTTCAAATTTCAATTAATGATGAGATCAAAAGCAATTGGCAATATGTGTGAGTAAGGATGAGAAGTAATTACTCGTTACATGCCTTTCCTGTACCTACTTTCTCTTATCCAATGTTATACCTTACCGACTAGCACAAGGACTTTACAAAAGAAGATCGAAGTTGAAGACTACTACCAGCAAGTCTCACGACGACACCTCCAACTAAAATTGTTAAATTTCGGTAGCCATACCTACCCTAAAATCCATGCCTAGTCGCTATGTAAAACTATAGGATGAAAATAGGCTAAGTCAGGCCACCGAAGTCGCACAATCTTAGTTGTAGCTAGGGCTTTTCATCCATTCAGGATTGGACCGAACTGTACTTGGACCAAAGACTATAATTAAGGGAAACATCTAGACCGAAAATCGGACTGATCAAGGTCAGGCCAAAACCGCACCGAATCGAAATTGGACCGAAAGTGTGGGAGCATTTCTTGAATCATCATCTCCTTTGCATTGGTTTTCTCTCTCCTCAAGCTTCTTCTTTCCTGTGTTTCAATCCCCTGCTTCTTAGTAACCCTTTTTGTTAAGCATCTATCTTTTTGGAAAATTAAGTTTTGAATTTTGGTGACTTGGGATGCTTTTCTTTTAGAAAGAAGGATAGGTATTTTTAGATTTGAGATCAATTTCTCTCTCTCAAAATTTATTTTTCACAAATCTTGTATTTTTTCTCTTTTTTGGGTTTGGGAAATCAACTAAACAGGTGAATTTTTATTCCTTTGAGGTTGGATTTTATTTGATTTGATTTTTATTCAAAGGAAAAATAGTCTTCTTTCAAATCTCTCTTACTCGTATGGACGAGGTAGGTAGAGAGTTAGAAACAAAGAGAGTGCATGACGCAAAGTACTCGAGAGGGAGGCAGAGAGGGAGGCAGGCAACAAAGATTGCTTGATAGGGAGGAAGACAAAGAGGCAGCGAAGAGAGAGAGGAAGATGGAAAACGAGGTTATGAGCGATATGGATTGCAACTTGATTTTCACGATGAATATGAGCTGTGGGCACAGTCAACCCAAGCAAAATCAAAACATTATGGATCAACACAACCTCGATAGTTGCATCGGCCATAGCCTAATACACTACTTCAGTGGAGGAGTGAGAGACCTTGTCTTGTTTTTCATCTTCAATCATGGAAAAGGTGCACTTCCAAGCTTTAGGAGATATCTAGTAATGGATTAGAGGGACAGGTGGCAACCTGCCCGATCCGAGTCATAGTACACAGAGAGCTTAAGTGGGTTGGTGGAGGGGAGAAGAATGCCTTGGCCTAGGGATGATTTGAGATACACGAGAACACGGACAACGGTGTCCCAATGAGCTTGGCATGAACTATGCATGAATTGACTCAAAATATTCACGAAATAAGTAATATCCGGACGGGTGATCGTTAAATATATTAGTTTCCCAACTAATCTCATGTATTGTGATGCATTAGAGATAGTAGGGTCGGATTCAATGGAAAGATGATGTTGCTTGCTTCATAGGGAATGATGTGGGTTTAGCACCAAGAATCCCATATTCGGATAATATATCTAAGGAATACTTTCGTTGACACAAAAATAGACTGTCACTACAAGGAGCGACCTCAATGCCAAGGAACGTGGGAACCTTAATAACAACTTCCCAACAAAATCTCCTAAACCCACCAAACTCTTACTCATAATTCTAATAGGTAATAATTACCCAAAACAAATAGGAAACAAACTCTTATTTAAATACAATTAGGTTTAAGATACCCAAATCTACAACGAAACAATCTGTCCTAAAACCAAACCAAGTAGACTTAGACAGCCGACAACCAACACGGGCCAACCAATTGGGGATTCAACTTGAGAGCATCAACTAGGCTTGAACATGAGATTTTGAGACACCACCCAACAATCTCCACCTTGGACCGAAATCCTCGAACTTGTCTCCACCAATTTGACTCCCTGAAAGGCCATCGATATTTCCATTAAACTTCTCGATATCAAACTTGGTGACGGATGTCATCCTAGATCTTGGGCTCGATACCATGTTAAATTTTGGCCTTAATTCAACCGAGAATGCATACAAGCCTATAAGGTTCCATCCCAAAATCAATTAGTAATTGGAGGAGTCACTCACAAGCTTATGAATATGCTCAAGGCTCTTAATTTATGAATGTGGAACTTTCCCACTTTAATAACTCCAACAAGCCCCCTCACGTGTGGGCTATTGCCATCCGACGGGATGGTGGTGGCAAACATTAAGCAACCTCGGCTCTCATGCCATGTTAAATTTTGGCCTTATTCAACCGAGCAATGCATACAAGCCCATGAGTAGTGTTGCTCATGTCCTTGATCCTGAAGCACTATTGTGAGTATTTTTTAAAGTTACAACGGATGGTGGTAGTATTACCCATTAGTACTAAATCATTAACATAGATGAATAGGGCAAGGAACACGTCATCTTTCCAGTAATCGAATAAAGATAGGTCGAGCAAGGACTGCATGAAGCCATAAACTTGTAAAGCCGAGGTGAGCTTAAAAACCATTGCCTCGAGCTTGATGGAGTCTATAAAGTAACATAAGTATGTGACAAACCAATGCCGGTTGGAGTAGGTGAAAACCAGGATAAGGTTTCATATAAATTTCTTCATCTAAGTCCCCGTGAAGGAATGCATTGTTAACATCCATATGATGGAGGGCCCATCCTTGAGATACAACTAAAGATAGAAGACATCGTCATCGTAACCATCTTGACGACGGGGGCAAAGGTTTCATGGAAGTCCACTCCCTCCACTAGGGTATTGCAAAGAACTACAAGATGTGCCTTGTATCGCTCAATTGTACCATCCGCATAATACTTAATTTTATATACCCATTTACAACCCAAAGCTCGTTTCTCGGGAGGTAAAGTGGTGAACTCCCATGTCTAATTTTCCTCTAGAGCATCAATTTCTTTTATTATCGTCTTTCACCAATTGCAATCGGTTATCATTTGAGTAAAGTGTTGGGGCTCACAACTAGAAGAGCTCGCAAGCAAGGCATGATACGATGGTAAAAAGCGATCATAGCTAATAAAATAAGATAGAGGATAAGGAGTACTTGAAGAGGCTTCATGGAGTGGTGTCGGAAGAGGGTGGTGAATAGTATGACATACATAATCTAGAAGTTTTACCGAGCTTGTTTGGTGCGTTGAGGTCAAGTGTTGATAGGCTCCCCTAAGACAATAATTTATCTTCACTAAAATCATCTAGGCTCGAAGTGAAACTCTCGGAGGTTGGCCCGACTAGTTCAATGGGTGAAAGGGCTAGTTCAGTGTATATCCCAGTAGACACCTAAAAAGTGTCATCCCTTATCTCATTTAATTTCGTTTTTTATTATGATGGCCTAATGATGAAATCTCAAGTCCTGTTTGAGGATTTGGATCATAGATCGTATTCGATTGGTGCAATGGAAGTCGAGTAAGCCACAAAGAACCCCCAACACCAAATAAATAGCATTTTCCCTGAATCAATCCAAAAATCCCATTTTCTTTCGGACGGTCCAAGCCCACGCCAGGCCTCCAGAGACAACAGAGTCCGAGTGTTGCATATAAGGAAATTCCAGGCTCGGAACACTGCGTTTCACTTCGATCCAACCGGATAAGGAGCTAAAGACCTCAAGACGACATTAGATGTTATATTTCATGATCACAAGCATCAAAGTGTTGCGTTTTGGCTCTAATACAGTCCACTTGAGACAAGGAGCACACATCCGACACCAAAAATAGAAACTCGCCAAAAATAAAAACTTTCCATTTTTGAAAAGCTCATATTGTCTGCGCTCTGTCGACCCTGGATTTTAAGTGAAACATAGCCCTTTTCCCCAGAGACTTCCTTGGAAACACACTAGGGCACAAAACCCTAGAAATCCCTTGGTGGCCAGCTCCGTGAGCCCGATTTTATCCACCCGTTATCCGGTTCAATCTTCACAACATCTTTACCAGATTTTGTCTGCTGCATATAGGCAACTGTGGCCAGCTAACCATAGGTCATTTCCTTGACTTAACATCTTCCTATAAATAGAGAGTCCGGGCTCTCATTTACACAATGGCTCATCCCTTAATGTTATTCTACTAAAATTCGCCTAAGAGCTACTAAATACTCCCATCTCGTATTCTTATCTCTTAGTCCCTTTTTAGCCTCTTCCCATTCTATTCCTCATTCCAACTACATCTAAACCTAAGACATTATCATTTATACATCTCCTTTACCGACCTATACTCAAAACTCAAAAAAGCCCCTCCAAACCACCATTGTCGCATCAGCGAGATCCAGATTTAAGATTCGGATCAGCAGGTGGGACAACCTCGAGGCACAGATTTGATCTTTAACAGTTTAATTATTTATTTTTTATGCTTTTATTGCTTTTCGTATTGTGGAAAAATGATGTATCGCTTTTAATTCCTCCCCGCTTGATGTAATCTTTTAGATTTCTCTCTTTCTTTTCCTTTATCGCTTTTCTTTCTCTTTTTCTTTTCGTTTCTTCCTTTATCGCTTTTTACCTTTGCTTTTATCGCTTTCTTTTATTATGTTTGGTTGCTTTTAATTATCGTCACATGTTGCTTACTTGTTTTTGTTGCATTATTTTAATTCATTACTTAAACTAGTAATGGCCGTCGGATGGGCGGAATGGAAGGGTTTATCCCTACGTTTCGTACCCTTGCTCTCGAATATGATTCTCGGTTCAAAGACCGATGGAGTCGATTCTTAGCCTTTTTCGGTCTTAGTTTTCCTATACTAAAATCGAGAGAGCAAATTTTTACTTTTATGTTTTTGTTAGTTTTTCTCTTTTAAAAGCCGACGAGCGACTCCTCTTTTGCTATATTTCTTTTCCAATGTGCTTCTCGGCTATTTTTTTACTTAACAATGAAAATAGTGGATTTGCTAAGCTAGGCTAGAGGCCCTTAGCCTCTAGCCAGCGCCAGCCACCACTAAGTGCAGGTTGTCGCCTGCACCTTGTGGTCGATAGGCGAGCTCGAGTCCAAACCGGTGTTTTCACACCGGCTTAGCCCCTAGAGCCTCACGGCAAAAACAGAAACCCTACTTTCTTTATGTTTCATATAAGAAATAATATCCCGAGATTTCATAAAATAATAATTAAAAATAAAATAATTAATAAAATTGCAATTCGGACTTTGCTTAATTCACTTTAAATCAAATTTAATAAAATTTTGAAGCCTAAATAAGAGGTTCATCCCCAGTTTCTAAAATTCATCTTCGAAACCCTAAATTACTCTTTAAGCTTTGTGGACTTTTCTCTTGACATGCCCCACACGGAAGACCAAATCCTCAACCTATGAGTCACCATGTGTCCTACTGAGTCTAAACCTTTTTCACCATAGAACTTTTGACTATTAGGTGGTCCCCCTCTTCATTTGCATGCTTAGATGAGTGTGTTTGTTTTATATTTAATCTTATACTTGTGAGCCTTTAAGGATAGGTGAGGAGTGCTGAATAATCCCTGCATAGATGCAAAAATAATAAAATTTTGAGTCCGTACAATTTGCACATTTTAGCCAAAAAGTCCAAAATTACATTCCTCTTTTATGTCAATCCATTCATTCCATATTCGCATTAGCTAAATCAAAAATCATCCCTCTTAAGGTTGGTCCATTCATTTCATTTTTACCCTAGCCAAAATAAATTTCATCCCAATTAAGGTGAGTCCACATTATATTTTGCATTAGCCAAATTAAATTTCATCTCAATTAAGATGAGTACACATTTCATTTTTGTATTAGCCAAAATAAATTTCATCTCAATTAAGGTGAGTTCACATTTCATTTTTTTGCATTAGCCAAAATAAATTTAATCTCAATTAAGCTGAGTCTGCATTTCAGCTTTGCATTAGCCCAAATAAATTTCATCTCAATTAAGGTGAGTCCAAAATTTGCATTCCGTTTTGCATTTAGCCAAAATAAAAATCATCTCAAATAGGTGAGTCAATCCATCTCCATTTTGCATGCTCATTTTGCATCTAGCCAAAGTCAAAATCATGTCAAAGTAGGTGAGTCCAATCTTGCATTTCATTTCACATCAGTCAAAAGTCCAAATCATCCTAAGTAAGATGAGTTCGTTCATCTCATTTTTGCATTAGCCAAAATAAAAATTCATCTCCAATTACGAGAGTCTTTCATTACTCATTTAGCTAAAACTAATTCATGTTCCATTAGGAATAATCATCTATGTATTTCAGTTATGCACTGGCCAAATCATAAAATCATCCCAGATTAAGTCATGAGCATTAATGCATACATTCTATTCCATTTATTTTGCATCCCTTTATGTGTATCCAAATAAAAGAGCATATTCTTTTCTTTTATCTTAGGATCGATCGTTCCTCGGGTCAAGCACCTAGGCCCCATCTCCCTATAAGTTTTTTCTACTAGCCAATCCCGAGCATACTCTTTTGGGATACAGAATAGGAAATCTTATGCAAGTCGGAAATCCTGGCATGAAGATTTTAAGAATTAAGAAATCTACTTCAACACCGACACGGTCAATATCGATACGTCCCGCATTAGCACATACCACATCAGTACGTCCCGCACGTTTACTACTAACACCGGTGCGCCACCGTGGTCAAAGCCTAATCCTCTAAAAATGGCCAACCAGCCAGAGCAAACTCACATCATCCCTTAATGTTATTCTACTAAAATTCGCCTAAGAGCTACTCGAATACTCCCATCCGTATTCGATCTCTTGGTCCCTTTTCAGCCTCTTCCAATTCTATTCCTCATTCCAACTACATCTAAACCTAAGACTTCATCATTCATACATATCCTTTACCTACCTATACTAAAAACTCACAAAAAGCCCCTCCAATCCACCACCATCGCATCACCGGATCTAGAATAGAGATCCGGATAAGCAAGTGGGACAACCCGAGGGCACAGATTCGATCTTCAATAGTTTAATTATTTATTTTTTATGCTTTTATTACTTTCCGTATTGTGGACAAATGATGTATCGCTTTTAATTCTTCCCCACTCGATGTAATCTTTTAGATTTCTCGCTTTCGTTTCCTTTTTCGCTTTTCTTTCGCTTTCGCTTTTCGTTTATGCCTTTATCACTTTCTTTACTTTAGCTTTTATCGCTTTCTTTTACTATGTTTGGTTGCCTTTAATTCTCGTCACATGTTGCTTGCTTGCTTTTGTTCCATTATTTTAATTCACTACACAAACTATAATGCTCGTCTTCGAATGGGCGGAATAGAAAGGTTTATCCCTACGTTTCGTACCCTTGCCCACGAATCCGATTCTCGGTTCAAAGATCGATGGAGTTAATTCTTAGGCTTTTTCAGTCTTAGTTTTCCCATACTAAGATATAGAGAGCAAATTTTTACTTTTATGTATTTGTTAGTTTTTCTCTCTTAAAAACTTATTGGCGACTCCTCTTTTGTTTTATTTCTCTTCTAATTTGCTTCCTTACTATTTGTTAACCGAACAGTGAAAATTTGGTACTCGGATCTACTAAGCTAGGCCAGGGCCGAGGCCGACTGTCTCAGCCTTAGCCTCCGGCCCATGCCAGCAACCACTAGGTGCAGGCTGCCGCCTGTACTCGTGTCGTCGTAAGCGGGCTCGGGTCCTAACCGACGTTATCGCAATAGTTTCCCTAGAGCCTTGTGGCATAAACATAAACCCTACTTTCTTTATGTTTCAATTAATAAATAAGATCCCGAGAGTTCTTAAAATAATAATTAAAAATAAAATAATTAATAAAGCTGCCATTCAAACTTTGCTTTATTAGCTTTAAATAAGATTTAATAAAATTTGAAAACTGTAATAAGAAGTTCATCCCTATTTTCTAAAATACATCTTCAAAACCCTAAATCACTTTTTAAGTTTTCTAAACCCGGCAAGCATCATGGGGAAACTCGGTCCGGTCCTGGTTCGGTCCGCCGGCCATGGTTCCAGCAGATCCCGTTCGTGTGGGCTACTTCAAGCATCTGGCCCGCTGGGATCCTAGGGCCCTAGTTGGACGTTCTGCCTCATTAGAGGCCTATGGTGACGTTGAGCCTAAAGTTGGAGACGTCATATTCATGTGGCCCACATAATTATGAGCAATAGGATCACTTATGAAGTTAATAGACTTTTAGACTCGTTCAACTTCCACAACGGTGTTTTTGGAAAAAGAAAAATATCCTCATAATATTGCACGTCCCGGGATATGATTTCTTTTTATTTTATAAGTCATACACTCGTCCATCCTTTTTGGCCTTGTGGACATCCCAATAAGATACATCGAATAGCTCAGGCGTCAAATTTGTAATGATTTTTGTTATGATTGTGATATCATACCATAAGCATCCAAAAACTTTCACATGATCATAACTAGGTGATTTTTGAAATAAGACCTTATAAGGTGTTTTTGATCCTATCACCTTTATAGGAGTTCGATTGATGAGATATGCAATGGTCAAAATGCATTCGCCCCAAAATCGTTTAGGAAGAGAACCTTGAAATCTTAGTGCCCTTGCAACACTAAAAAGATGTCTATTCCTTCTTTTTACATGCCTATTTTATTGGGGTATGCCCACACAAGAGCTTTCTTAGAGAACATCATTGTCAAGAAAGTACCTTTTAAGGGGTTCATTCATAAACGTCATTCCGTTATCACTTTGTACAGTCCGGACAAAGAGATCAAACTAGGTTTTTACCATAGAGCAAAAATTAATAACGTTTTTCACATGCCTTATCTTTGTCCTTTATAAGAAATACCCACACAACCTGAATACAATCATCCACAATACATAAAAAACAATGACACCCACCGAGACGAGGAATTTGATAATAACCCCATAAATCACAATGTTTCATCGCAAACGACCGTAGAGCCTTTGATTTACTAACACACTATGAGTTTGTTTTGCTCGATGGAAAATATCACAAGTAACTTAAAGTATCTTGTTTATCTCAACACCAAACTCTACTAATAAAGGAGTTAAACTACTCGACAAATGGATGACCAAGAAGCTCGTGCCAAATTCAAAAATCCTCCTGTTTAACTGCAATGGCTATTGTCCCCAGTATGTCATGCTAAAGATAGCATACCCTATTTCTCGCTTCACCTACTCCAATTGGTGTCTTTAAGGTGAGATTTTGAATAAGAAAAGATTGACCCCCACAAATCATAACATAATCACTAGCATGAGTTAACTAATAAACTGATATAAGATTACTTGAGAAAGTAGGTAAATAAAGCACATCTCATAGAATTAGTTCATTCCCTAAATTCATGGTACTACTTTTTGTAATTAACTCCACTTTACCATCTAGCAGCGAGATTCGTATATGCTCGAGTAATTTATGACGACTCATTAAAATATGAGCTTTAGGTGTCATATGAAATGATGCAGCGAGTATCAATCATCTACTGTAAGCCATTTATAGAGAACTTATCGGACACCTTATCCCTACTCTCCTTCTCTTTAAAGAAAGCAAATAGTGCTTCTACTTTGGTAGATGTTAGGCTTCCAAATTTCTCATTACCGCCACTTGGTGAATGATGGTTTCTGATCGAGTGAGACTCTCCTCATATCTTCTAGCTACGGTTCCAATAGCCTAGTCGCATGCACCACTCCTCCCACGTCGATACTCCGCTTTGGATCTGCAAGAGGGCTTGTAGTAATAGTTTGATTCTTATTCCAGCTTCGATTTTTCATCTAATTTACATGGTTATGTCATAGAAAACGCCAATTAGAGGGATACTCAACCAATTCAAAGCATTGAGACTTCTCATGGTTGAGGTTTTGGCAAGTGTGTGCATTTTGGGCGATTTTCGAGTCTTCCCATTCCATCGCTTGCTGTGGTGGCTTTAAAGGCAACACCTTTAGTGTTGTTCTTTAGTTCCACACTTTGGGTAAAGGTCCTCTGCCTCTCTGCTCAAAGTATCATAGAATATACCTTGTTGAGATTAGGTAAAGGTTCCGTGCGTAACATGTTGGATCTAACTATTCCGGATTGGGTAGTATTGAGACCCATCGAGAATTGATGGATCCTCTCGCATTCTTGATAATTGAACATATTGAACACTTTCTCTTTGACATACTTGCAAGTCTGTAATTGCAAATATGCATCGCGTTCATCCTAGAGAGTTTTTAATTTTGTAAAATATTAGGTGACATTCAATGTCCCCGATCAATGATTGTCAACTATCTTTCGGAGTTGATGAACATGAATTTCATTCCCTATGGAGTATCTTTCCTTCAACTCTGTCCATATTTCATTACCGATTTCGCCATAGGAAACATAACTCTGTAGCTTTTTGTCTATAATTTTGTAAAGCCATGCTATTACCATGGCATTACACTTCTTCCAGGGACTAAAATCCGGAGAGTCATTTTTGGTTTTGTCAAGGTTCTATCAACAAAGACCAGTTTGTTTTTAGTTTTCATGACATTGATTGTAAGTTTGCTCCAATGTGCATAATTGTCTCCATTAAGACTAATTGGAAAAATTAGATTCCCAGGACTATAGTAAGATGATTAGGGATCGTTGAGTTTTACTTTATTCAAGTCGTCCTTAGTCATGGTGTGATTATGTTTGGTGATTTTGTACCGATCGTAATACCATGTAAAAAACTAGTGAGATTGGAGAGAATTAATTGCGATGCCCTCTCCTCGGCCTTGAATTCTCATTTGTAGTATTGAATAATTGAGTTGTATGAAGGAAGTAGAAGACCCATACAAATATGCTTCCTAGGAAAATACAACTCTATGGCCAATAAGACATCTCGAAGTCTAATGAAGCATGCTATGGCTAATATTCTAACTCAATAATAATACCTATTCCCAATAAAGATCCTTAAATATAGACGTGACCCACTAGGATTGGGTGAATTTTGCAAATATTTCGCATTTTATAGACAGTGACTATTCTATCTTTAAAGTTCATTGTCAATGTCAGGACACTATTACATAATTGACCATCACCGTACATTTATATAATTTCAATATTGACATGTAATCGAGCTCCAAGCAATTGTCAGGAGCAACTTTAAGTATTGAGGATTAGGCTTTTATAAATCACTACATATATTTTTAGTGAGCTTTGTCTTCACTTACTTGTTTATTTGAAAACTTTTTGAAGGCTAACTCATCCCAAGAGTGCTCATGCATACTAAGCATACTAAAGTATTTAGTTTTTAAGAGTTGTTTTTCTTTTAAAAAATCTTTTGATCATATAAGTAGGCATTTCAATCCATTTTAAGTCATACATTAGGTTAAAATAGAGTAGTATAGTGTTAGTAGGCTTTTTGCCTCAAATAAATAACCACGAGTAGGCTTCGCCTCAAACAAATATCTCAAATGATACTTGGGTCTCAATCCGTTGGGATAAGGGTTTCAAGTATTAGGGTTAATTCTAGTATTTAAACTATGAAAAGTAAAGATGGAAAAGATAATTGTAACGCCTCCAAATCCCATAATCACCAGTTCAGTCATAACAAGTGACTAACTCATAATTAGCGCAGCGAAAAAGAGAATTAGAAGCGTTATCGCCGCTTTTTAACAAAGAGCAAGGCAACTTTCGAATTAAAACACCAACATAACTTGTTAAGTTGAAGTTCGCAATACTTAGGACGTCCAACTTTATAACAACATAAATAAGAAACATGTTAACGAGTTCCAACATGATCACAACTTGTTTAACCACAACACACATGACTCCTACATACCACATTCCCGACTATCACTCGTGAGCCTCTAAGTCTCGTTGACCAAAATGAACATGTCTATTTTCCTCTGCATTAGCCTTACCTCAAAAAATAGAGACAAACATTTCGAAATAATGAGCCGAAGCTTAGTACGCATATACATGTACTCGTAAATAATTTATGTGAATATATTTTTGAGCTCATACATTTCAATTCATTTATAAATCAGATGGGAAAAATATAGTAAAATAGTTATTCATTTATTATCTAAATGGCTCCTTACGATCATCAGTTTCCCTAAGTATACGCACGACCGGACCGATCAGGAGTCCGGTTGCTAATGGCCAAATATATATGATATGATCGTGATATGATCATGATATGAGGCGGGCCATATAATTAAGTGACAAATAATATTTGAAATGGTTCCTTTTTAATTAAACAAACCATTTGATATTGATATATATACAAACATGTGAATTTTCGTAAGGCACAAACAAGTAAAAGTACCTTAATATTTGGTATTTCCTTTTGTTTGATTCTTTTTGAAATGACGACTCGGATGACTCGACGTCGATGGCCTTAACAATCATATTAAAATAAAATATTTCATTAATAAGGTCAATATTTCAAGTAATTTAATTTTAACTATTATTATTTTTATTATTATTATTATTATTATTGTTGTTGTTGTTGTTGTTGTTGTTGTTGTTGTTGTTGTTGTTGTTGTTGTTGTTGTTATAATAATAATAATAATAATAATAATAATAATAATAATATAATTATTATTATTATTATTATTATTATGATTATTATTATTATTATTATTATTATTATTATTATTATTATTATTATTATGTTGTTGTTGTTGTTGTTGTTGTTATTATAATAATAATAATAATAATAATAATAACAATAATAATAATAATAATAATAATAATAATAATAATAATAATAATTATTATTATTATTATTATTATTATTATTATTATTACGATTTCTTCCGACTAGGTGAATTTCATTTAGGTAAGGCATTTTTAAGCTTGTGAATGTATGGAGTATTGATTTCAATTAATTGTAATTTATTTAAGAACAACATTCTCAACTTGAATCGATCTCCCATATCACGTATTATTTCCCAAAATTCAATTACCTTTTTTCTTAACTTGACTCTAAATGCTTTAATCTATCTCTTTTATTTTATGCATCCTGCTCACCTAACTTATATAAGTCACAAAATTTTCTTAATTTTTACAAATCACTTGAATCTTTCTAATCACATAACTTACTTAATTTATTTAAATCACTAACATCACTTAATTGCTTATATTACTAAAATCACTTATTTTACTTAGATCACTAAAATCAATTAATTATTTAAATTACTTAGATCACTTATTTTACTTAAATTACTTAATTTGCTTAACTCACTTAATTCACTTATTTTTCTCATTTATATATATTTCAAAAAGAGATAACATACTCTACCAATTAAATACCATACCTCCAAGATTCATAACTTACTCCAAATAATCTTCAATTTTCTCATCTATAATTTATAATTTTCACAAAATTATTATTTCATTCCAAAATTACATAAACTTGACATGCATGCTCATTTTCTTCCTTCTTCAATTCAAAATTCTTTCCCTAAGTTCATAAACACCATCATCAACCACAATTTCACCTCAATTTACACAATTCATAAAGATCAATATATACTCCAAGCATTGATTACAATTACCATGGGCCCAAAAATTTCTGTATGCTTATTTTAACATCAAATTTCACATGACCGCCTCATTCAAATTTTCATAGCAACTTTAGATTTTTCATCAATATTAATATCTCATTTTTCATTTAAATACTTAAATATACAATCATCATTTCCATGCAACATCTAAACAATTATCTTCAAAACAATTGGGGATAAATTAATGGAGGATTTGAGGTTTTCTACCAATGAACCACAAGAAAATGGGGTTCTTGGAGTGGTGGAGAGTTAGATTTTTCTCTCGGTGACCGGTGGTGGGGTACAAGCAGCAGCAAGACGACTAGCGACCGGTGGTGTGCGGGCGGCAGCGATGGCGACAAGCAACAAGAGGTGCTGAAAACTGGTCGGCTTTCTTCTTTTTGTGGCTAGCGGTGCAGCGACGACGGAAGGCGTAAACGGGAGAGCGGCGGCCAGCTGGTGGTCATCCGGCATGCAGTAGAGGGAGGTGAAGTGTGGGTGGTGCTTTTGGAGAAAAGAAAACAATATTGAGGGCGTGAGGTTTGACGATTATTTGGGTTTAAATAAGCTCCCTTTCATTTTCTATATCCTCTCCTCTCACCTCACTTAACTACATATTTTTTCCACCTTTACGTACTCCCTTATTTTGCTTATTGGGCCGCTAATATATCTTTTTAACCCAATTTGAGCCTTGCAGTTCTAAGATTTACTTCCTTAATGCGTCTTAGTTGCTGCATATTTAATAAATAGAACTCCATAGAAAGTGTTAACCTTTAAGACCCATACAAAGTGTTTCTTGGTGTTACACATAGTTATGAGCATATTAGAGTTTTTGGTGTTTGTGATATGCTCGTAATCATCACCAGATCACATAATAAATTTGATGCAAGAGCTACTAAGTGTTTGTTCTTAGGCTATCCTGAAGGGAAGAAGGTATGGTATTGTATGATTTGGAGAAGCTCAAATTTATTATCTTTCACGATGTGCAATTCTATAAGAAAAAGTTCCCCACACACGAAGAACGTCATTTCGATGGTTGAAGCACCTGACTTAATTAGTATAGAATACTAAATTTGCTGTCCCATCATAATGAGCTAGGAAGTTGTGAACAGGAGCAAATTATAGGATATCATGTTCGGGTTGTGTGGAGTATAATGGGTGTTTGGGCCCGGAAAACTGCGGTTTAAGGCTTGGAACCGTGGCCACGGCCCAAGAGCAAGAGGAACAACCATGTAGGCCGAAGAAAATTGTGGTTCATTTTCTTCCATTTTTTCCAATTCGGCTCGATTTTATTGCTATATAATTGTGTAGACCTCGATTATGAGTGTAGCAAGGTTTACTAGCTTGTAATAGCTAGTGTAAGAGAAATACCTCGTCATCTACCAAAGTTCCAGTCGATCATTTGTAGTTTTTTTCCGGTTTTGGGTTTCCCATGTTAAAATTCTTGTCTCTTTTTTTCTTGTTTTCTATTATTGTTTGTGAGTGTAAATTTCCAATTCTAACAACTGGTATTAGAAGAGAAAAGTTTTGTTTAAAGAGTTCACATTAAACAATGGAGTGAGAAAAGGTGAAGTCAATCGATTCGATTGTGAGGATTTTGCATTTTGGAAGACGCATATAGAGGATTTGTTGTATCGAAAGATTTGTATGAAACCTTATGAGAGAAATCGGCAACCATGAAGCAAAAGTACTGAGATCTCCTTGATCGGCAAGGTTTTGGAACAGTGAGATCGACGTTGGCTAAAAACGTTGGCTAAAACGTCGCCTTCAACGTGATGGATGAAACAACGATGAAGGGGCTACTTGAAGCTCTATCGAATACGTATAAGCAACCTTCCTTGATGAACAAAGTATATTTGATGTGTCACTTATTTGATCTTGAGATGGTTGATAGCACTAGAGTAACAAATCATATTAACAATTTCAAATATTGCTTCAGTGAAAATCGGTTTTGATGATGAAGTAAAGGCCTTAATTTTGTTATCCTTTTTGCCTTAGTCATGGGTTAATATAGTTTCTATTAGTAGTGCTAAAGGGTCTAATGCACTTAAGTATGATGAAATGCGGGATGTAATCTTCGGTTGAAGCATTCGTAAGAAAGATTTAGGGAGTCATCGGGAAGTGCATTGAATGTTATAGGAAGGGGGAAACATGTGAATTTTATAGGTTGATCAAAGTCCAAAGCAAGGGGTAGGTCCCAAAACCCGGTGAAGGTTGTGTGTTGGGGCTGGAACATTTGAAGGAAAATTGTCCTAAAAGAAATGATGACCAAGATTCAAGGAATTCTATGGAAGATATAGGTGATGCGCTTGTCTTGATTGTGCAAAATCTTATTGAGTCTTGGATTGTTGATTCATGTGCATCATTTTATTCCTCATCTCATAGAAACTTGTTCCATAATTTTGTTGGTGGAAATTTTTGCAAGGTATATGATGCCAATAGGAAGAGTTTGGATATACTAGGGAAAGGGGATGTGAGAATTAAAACTTCTAGCGGCGGGTTTCGAAAATTATAAAGTGTTAGATTTATTACGGGCCTAGCGAAGAATTTAATTTCCATTGGATGAGACGGGTTACCTAATTGAGTTTTGCAATAAGGAGCACCGGGGAAGGGGGAGGGAATTGCGAAAGGGGCATTTGTTGTAGCTAAGGGTGTGAAGTCTAGCTCGGTGTTTTCTACTAAAGGGTGCATTAATTTAGTTACAATTGTTAAGGTCTACTATTTCAGTGGGAGTCTATGGCATGATAAACTTGGTGATGGCAAAGGTTCCGCTGAAATGGGAGTTGGTAAGGGCGACAGGAAATTCACCGAGTTTCCAAATGGGTCTCCGATTGTTTCACGTGATGAGTTACCAGAATTGGGTATGATGTGAAAGACGGTAATATCAACAAAAGTAAAAACCTAAAGGTATACACTTTCTCTTCATTATGTTTGATTGACTCATTCTGTTGAGCCGGTGTTCCATGGTGATTTTATGCATGACGTTGATCAATCCGAGTGGGAGTTTACTTCCGATGATGGTTGGCTTGAAAAGATTTTAGGTAGCGGGATTCCAGCAAACGAGCTAGCCCAAGGAGTTGATCCTGAGAGGATGAGGTTGAACAAACCTTGGTTGGTCACACTTCCTGAAGAGCCCGGGTTTAACAAACTACATTGGTGCGTAGTAATAAAGTGAGCCATTAGTTTGCAAGTGGGAGATTGTTGGGGTTATGTGGAGTCTACTAGGTGTTTGGGCTTGGGAAAATGGCAGTTTGAGGCTTAGAACAACAGGCACAACCCAAGAGTAAGAGGAGTGGACATGTATGCCGAAGAAAACAAAACCCGCCAAGCTAGCAGCTAGCACAGGCTAGTCGTGTCTTAGGACACGGCCTATGCTAGCCGACATGTGTAAACCGTGTCTCGCTGGCACGACTCGTGCTAGTAGGGGACACTTTATATTCTTCATTTTTCATCCGTTTTCTTCTATTATTTGCAATTATGGCTCAATTTTATGGCTATATAATTGTGTGTAGACCTCCTTGTTAAGTGTAGCAAGGTGTAGTAATTTGTAATAGCCAGTGTAAGAAAAATTCCTTGCAACCTACCAAAGTTCTAATGCATAGCCCATGGTTTTTCCCCTGTTTTAGGTTTTTGCATTAAAATTCTTATGTCTATTTCTTCTTATTTTCTATTATTGTTTGTGAGTGTGAATTCAAATCAAATAATCAAAATTAGTGCCCAGAGTCAATCGTGTGATGTCGCTCCCAATAAGAGCTTCTATCGTGTTTTGGGTTGAAGCGGTGCGAGAACTCTATGGGCAGCGAGCCTAAGGCTCCAAGTGATACCCAAAATTGGGCATCCTACAAAACAGATCGAAACAATAATAAGAAGTACGTGTTGTCAATGGGAAATAAGATCTCCCAAACATCCGAAGGACTATATTTTCAATGCTATTGAACACCCCACCATAACACTTCTCCATCAAGCATCTTTAGGTACAATTTATCCAATATCTCAGTTTATATCCTATGATAAATTTTTCTCCCATGTCTCGTTCTTTTTGGCAACTATTACATCCAATAATGAACCCAAGTTCTCTTCTCAAGCTATGTATGACGCTTAGCAGCGTGAAGCTATGGGTTCCGAGATTTCAGCGAGTTGAGCGAGAATCATACGTGGGAGTTTGTGCCACTACCTCCTAACAAAAAGACATTGGGGTGTAAATGGGTCTACAAAACCAAATACCATACTGATGGGTTTATTGAATGACATAAAGCTCGATTAGTTGTTTTGGGGAATAGTCAAGTGAAAGGTGAGGACTTTACATACAATTTCGCTCCAAGTAGCGAAGATGGATACGGTGCATTGTTTATTGATGGTAAATAGGAGCTTCATCAAATGGATGTTTATAATGCATTTCTTCACGGTGACCTTCACGAAGATATATACATGAAGCCCTTTCAAGCTTTCATCCACCTCAACCTCACCTGGTTTGTAAACTAAAGAAGTCTTTATAGGGGCTCAACAATATTTTAAGTTGGCATCAGCATTACTGATTTTGGTTTTCAACAATGCCCATTAGATCATTCTCTTTTCATACATCAAAAAGGTGGTATGTACTTATCACTCCTTATTTTTGTTGATGGTTTGGTTTTGACTAGTAAGAACTCTTATGATTGTGAATAGTTCAAGAGCTACTTGCAACAATTTTTAAGGTCAAAGATTTGGGATGTTAAAATAATTTCCTGGTATCAAGGTAACCTCGCTCTTCTCACGGATTGTTCTAATGCTAGCAGAAGCATACTCTTGATATTTTTACATAAACTAGAATGCTAGGAGATAAGTCGAGTCCAATTCATGTCTATAGATTTCAGAGACCCATCGACTTATCCCTCGTAGTATCAACGCCATATTGGATGGCTCCTTTATCTCTCTATTACGTGACCAAACTCTGTGGACATTCTCGAAAGTTTATGTAGGATCCTCAACAGGGTCATTAGGATGTCACTTTGTGAATCCTATGCTACCTTAATTCTTCTCCGATGCTAGGGATTTTATTGCCCTAGCATAATTCTCTCGATCCGCAAGTCTACTGTGATTTGGACTAAGCTAGTTCCCGTAGATCTCGTCGTTATGTTACTTGCTATTTTGTTAAACTTGGTACGGCAACTGTTTCCTAGAAAATAAAGAACCAGGCCACTGTTTACCACCCGTCTCTAGAAGATGATATCGTGTCATGGCCAATGCTATTAGTGAGGTTGTCTAGATACGAAATTTACTTACCTAGCTAAGGATTCCCATTTCTTTTGTTCTATTTTGTGATAACCAGGCAACCTTTCCTATCGCCAACAATCCAATAGTCCAAGAGTACACTAAACATGCTAAAGCTGATTGTCATTTTGTTTGAAAATGCATCATATTCGGGGTTATTCATCCTCAATACACCTACTCATGAGCAAATGACTAATATTTTTACAAAGGCTCTTGGACAATGTAAGTTTCAACATTTTTTTGGCAAGTTGGGTGTTTTCAATCTTCACACTCCAACTTGAGGAGGATATTAGGCATTAGCATCATACTAGGAGTTTTGTGTTTGAAGAGTTATATTTGGTAATTAGTTCTTTATATAATTCTTTTTGCTATATTTTTTCTTGGGTTTTGAGTAGGATTGTATTTTTCGTCATGTAACTAGGAGAAGATCTCCTTGTATGATACATATTTAGTATAATTATACTCATTAATGGCGGGGAGTTGAGGGACATCAAATTTAAATGTTCATTGCTGAGAATAAGTCTATTTGATTTCATGAGAATAGCATTTGTGTTTAAAACATGAACAGTAGTTTCTTAACCCATGCATCTTAACCATAAAAAATTAATACTTAAATATATGTAAAATGAGTGGACTTAATTTTTTAATTTAAAAAATTATTTTTAGTAAGATATAATTTTTAAAAATAATATTCTAGTTTTAAAAAAATCTTACTGATAGTATAAAATTTGAAATCGTTAGATTATATTATACAATAATTATAGAATAATACTATTAAGTTACTATTATATAATAAATTATAATTTTGATTTATTTCACATTGGTTGAGTAATGAACTCATTAATTTTTTAATGTTTATTTTTTTATGAATACAAATTCATAAATACTCCATTACAAAATAAAAAGAGAGAAAAAAAGTCAATTAATAAAAGTAACATTTAATAGCAACCTATGAGGCAACCTTAAAACCCAATATTCAGCTTTATAAATAGAATATTATCTATTATGTTATATTTTTTTTTCTAAATTAACAGTGCATGTATTAATTTTTTAAGAAATACGATGAATAGGCCTCATGTATGAAATAAAATACTTTTTAATTAAATATTAATCTACATACTTTATCATAGTTATTATGATGTATTAATTTTTAAATTGTGTTTTAAAGGATATATTAGCATGTCAATTAGTAGAAACTATTAAATGTTGTTTTAAATTAAAAAATATTATTATTATCAACACCTTAAAAGTTTACGAGACACATGTTAACATTGTAATTTTCACATTGACTTCTTTTGAGATACTTGTTTATAAGTTCTATATTTTTTTGTCTTCCTTTTTGCTCAAATAACATAAATTTCATTTTAAAATGCATTCATAATTTATAAGAGTATGTAAATAGATAACAAATAGATAAACACCATTTTTTAAAAGGACTAGTGTATAAATATGTTCACAGAAAAAAAAAATAATGTCTATGATAATAGAAGTAGATTTACCTCATTCCAAAAGAAAAAAAAACAGGGACTGTGTGCTTTATATTCTATATTTATAAATTTTTTTCCATGATACTAATGATTAAGGAAAGAAGAAACAAACAAAAAATAAATTATATTACAAACATAAAATAACACTTGATTTACAAAACAACTCAACTCATAAAACAAAAACCGAAAGTCCACATAAAATATGGAATTGGAACAAAGCATTAACAAAAAAAAAAAAACTTGATTACCATAAAATGGCAAGAGAACCACATTAAAATTAAGTAATTTTTTTAAAAAAATAAGCAATGGCATGTTTATGGAGAAATAGAGGTGGAAGCATTAGAGAAAAAACATGTTTGAAAAACTATACATCTATTATTACAACTAATAATTAAGAATTGATAACATTTCAATCATAAAAGAATGAATAATATTTGCTAAACATAAAACAAATCTACACAAATACTACCGTTAAAATGAAAGAAACATAGAAGGAGAAAGGAAAAATATAAGAAGAAGATGAAAAAAGATACAAAAAGGCTTTGAAAAAAACACAAAATGTACAACTAAATCTATCGGTTCTACTATAATTTGTTATTCAATATATCAAACAAAAATAATTTATTGATCAAACTACTCTATCTATGTCCCTTTTATAGCGTATTGCTCTCCTTCTTTAATAAAGTTCTAATTAATAGTTTAGACCATTCAATTACTAAACTGTTTCGAAAGACAAAAAGTTGGCATTTGATGAAGATCATGATAAGTTAACCGACATTAGTGGAGGTGTAGTAATCATACTTTCTTTGCTTGATTTATTGATGCTAATGCATAATTTGATATATTGTTGATTCATGAGTATGATGATGACGATGTTAAAAGGTCTGTGCTAATATAAGTTTGAACTTCTTGACCTTTACTTATTAGATTTATAAAGAATATTTTAAATTGATAATTATAACAAATTTTGCATAAGAATACAATGAATTGTTTCAGAAGAAAGTTTTTTTAATTATTAAATATAAAGAAGAAAATCAATCTGCATACTAAATAAAAATAATAAGATACTTTAATAGTCTTTTATTAATTAGTTATTTGCTTGCTCATGAATAAGCTTTACCTTAATATTAATAAAGTTTAAAAAAATAGTTACTTTAATACAAAACTCAACCATAAAACACCATAAATATAAAAAAATAAATAAATAGTTATTTTAATGCATCTTTTAAATCCAACTTATATATATATATATAAAACTTATAACGACCAGTCACTATACGACAGTCACCACAAGATGCATTAATTTGTACCGTACATGTGTTTCACAATAATCACAACCGTTCATTTTTTTCTTCTAATTAAATTAAAAATAAAATTTAAAAATTTAATTAAGTATTTTAAAAATTAAATTAAAATAATTAATTATTATTATGTATATCATACACCAAAACACAATTAAAAATCACATCAAAAGTTTTCCATTCATCCTCGAAGATTGTTTGTGGGTTTTCTTCAATGGAGGGAATTGTGGTGGTTTTCGACTTCGACAAGACGATTATCGATTGCGATAGTTTTGGGTTTTTGATGAATTGAGTTTTACTGAGCTTTTCAATCGGCTTCTTCCCACCATGCCTTGGAACACTTTGATGTCGGTTTCTCTTTCCTCTCGTGTCTCTAATGGGCTCTTGGGTCATCGTTGAGTTGGAGTTCTTTCTTTCAATTCCTCTGTTTTCTCCCGAATAACTCTGTTTCATTCTTCCGAATCACAAGACATAAAGATGAAGGAAATGCATGCCAAAGGAGTCACAATTGATCAAATCGCGGAGGTTCCGAAAACAACTCCAATTCACCCTCGTGTCGTTCCAGCCATCAAATCCACCCATGCCCATGCCCGACCCTCACCGAAACCGCATTTGTATCCTACTGCGCAGAATCGACGTGAGTGGAGTTGTAGCCGCCGGAATTTGGCCGGAAAAATGGGCAAAGCTTAACACTCCTCGATCCTGGTTGGGGTTCGATTGAAATCTGGAAGAGCTCCGGTGATGGTCGCAACAAAATGGAGGTCGCTGGCATTAGTTTGATAGGAACGTGGTTTGAGATTATTGGATTATTTTTTGTGCGCAAGGGTGGTTAATTAAATGGTTTGCCAAACATAAGAATAATTAATTATTTTAATTTAATTTTTAAAATACTTAATTAAATTTTCAAAATTTATTTTTAATTTAATTAGAAGAAAAAATGAACGGTTGTGATTATTGTGATACACATATATACGACAGTCGTTATAAGTGCATATATATATATATATATATATATATATATATATATATATATATATATATATATATAATTTCTATTTGATTATCTTGCTAGATTTTGTCCAATTAAGCATTGATAATTTTTGTTTGGAAGAGTGGAAGCGGGATCTAAAATTTAATTGATAACACAATATTGTTAATCAGCGTTTCGACGTTATCTTATGAATCATGTGATTAGGGCCTTGTCTAATCGTGACAAACTTAATGGCAGTTGTCATTATTCTAATTGCCTTACTTCACTTGTTTACTTGATTTCTGTGTTTCCCTTCTTCATCAGATTGATACGTTGACAGTTACATACACAAAGGCACTAATTCATATCTTTTTAACTTAAATCTCGACATCCAACATCACTTATTCAGAACTTAATTAGGTTTCAGGATTCATGGAAGAGTATTATTTCCTAAGACATGGGAACCTATGACAACGTAAAGTTTTCAGATTCAAAAGAGGAAAAAAGTTTGTATTTTTGCAATTACCATACAAACAAAAGTTCGGTTCTTACTAACGAAAGGTATATTAAAAGTATATCAATCATGATATATTTTAATTTGTTAATTTTAATTTTTAAATTTAAAATCTCTAATTTTGGTGATATTTTTTATCTAATTACATGATGTGATATTTGTAAAAATTTGTTATCCATTTCTTTTGTATACTAATGATTGATATTAAAATAAGTAATATTTAATAAAATTTATTATCCGCATGTGTAGAACGATACTCTAATAATATGAATATGTGTTTGGCCAAAGTTTATAAGTTTCATGTTTTTAGTTACTTCTATGGATTATGTAGCTTAATTAAATTCCCTAACAATCACATCGATATAGTTTGATGTGTATTTTCTTGATCTGGACAATTCCTAATTTCAGATTGACTTACATACTGAGTAATGGTTTATCTCAGCCATTTAGTTTGTAAATAGAGATAGCATCCTCCAAAGTTGGTCATATAGTATACTCAAACAGCCGGATTAATGAGCCACGCATGGCAACACTGAACACACATTATGGATGTATAGGTGTAACAAGTTATGATTAATCTAAAAGCCAACAAAGACTGAATGAGATCTTGTTTCAGTCATGAATATCAACGTTTTAAGTATGTTAAGATCATATGTTTGATTTCTCAGTTACAATATCCCAACTTATAACTGAGAAATTGAATATATGATCTTAACATACTTAAAACGTTGATATTCATCACTAGAGAACAAGATCTCATTCTGTCCTTGTTGGCTTTCAGATTAATCATAGTTACCCTCAACCTATCACCCATTATGGGGTCCCTTGTGTATGCCCTAGGGTGGGTCCATCTTACCCAAGATTTGTTTATAAAAAAATACATGTGTTATATATTCATTTCCTAATTTTAGAGTTATAAAACAATTTCTAATCTGTATATTAAATTCTCCCACAATTTCTAATCAAAGTTTGTTGGAGTGAGAAGTCTTAGATGACAACTCTAACAGTCCTCATATTGAGTAACAACACACGAGATACATGCATTTTTCAAATCCAAACAACATTTTCATGGGATAGAAAGTATGGGACAATAAATCTATTCGGACACCTTCAATGAGATCTCCGACCTTATTAAAAGAACAAAGATATAATTGCTAAAGGAAACTCTTTCGTGGCCGATATAAGATGTAGTAGCTATATCCCAATTCCATTAAAAAATATCCATAGTTCATTTGGGCTGACTAGCTGCAACATATATGGTGCGCCTATTATCTGGTGCACGTAATAATTCTCAGACAAGACGAAACGTGAAATTAAAGCACTTACTAAGTGACCCTAAAATCAGTCTCCGGTTGTCCCGCAAATTTGCCGGCCAATTCTTGAGCATATATTAATTGGAGGTGGACCTCCTCAGCATAAATCAATTCAATTCCTTGTTATTTCATGGGCCAAAATTATATCCAGGCTTCGACTCTACCTTGTAGTATTGTAGATCCAAATCCTAGTTTACTAATTTCCCTTCCTTCACACACCTCCTGGCACTACCCATTGTCGGCCGGCTACCACCTTTAATTTTCTCTCTTCATAAGCATCGAATTTTCTCTCTCCAAATCTTACACTACTCATGGTTTTTCCTGGTCCCCTAGCTTGATACTTTTCCAATGTGAGGTGTTTTTCATTTTTTTCTAAAAGTATAGTGTAGTCATTGGCATAGTTGACACCAAACTGTCATTCAATAAGATAAGCATTCGGGCATTTATGCATATATCATTTGTTTAGATATACATTTAGGGCTCGTTTGATTTGACAACATAATTGCATTACATCCAACCAAACACAATACTATTTTGTATGAAATCATGAAACCATGAGCTTTTGTATGCAATTAATATATATGTAGATAAGCATTTTGATTGTTTACATAAATCGTTTTGGTTGTTATGATCATAGTTAATTTGTAGATACTGATGGATAAAACAATTATTTGATTTGTAAGTTAGCATTTTGATTGCCAATTTGATATAAACATTTTGGCTTTTTACAGAGATGATTATCGAGTAGTAGTGTATTTTGGCTTTTGGTATTATGGGTAAGAGAGAGATTAGGATTGGCTAGAAAAAAAAAACGGAAGTGTTCGAGGATGGCACTAGAGATGCTGGTCAATTAGTGGTGGCAAGAGAGGGGGCAGGGGGTGGTTGCCAACGACCAGTGACTTTGAGAGGTGGCATCGAAAGAGGGCGTAGAAGGCACCATCTTTCCGTTCTACATTGTTCGCTGAGCACCTTACATGCCCTGGGCTTACAGAGTACCCAAGATCCAGGATTGACATATATGTGGTGGATTGTTGGATGACCAAAATAAATATCACTAGTACTGTCTTTAAAAGTAAAAGTATGCATGGTGATATATTGCATTCCAAAACAAAACCATGCCATGTGTTTGGATTCTAGGACCAAAAAACAAGCAAAGATGGGAGAACAAAGTGGAAATGGAGTAGGTGATTCCATAGGGTAGGATAATCGTAGGTACACCATAAGTCTCACCGGCCTCTTAAGTCTTTCTCCAATAGAACCATTAAATTCTGCGTGGATTCGCAGTCATCAAATATATATGTAAACGAACCAGTACATATATCGTTTAAAAGTCAATAAGAACAATTCAAACAAATTGAAATTTGCCTCAATAAAAGAAAAATGTCATACTCATATAAAAGAAATAAAATTAAAAAGAAAATTTTTGCCTTTCGCTCTCTAGACAAAATATGAAGTCAGATTAGTTGCACAAAATTTGTATTCTCTCAGTTCAATTTTGGATAAACTCGCATCTATATGGAAATTGAGTCGTATTACTTCAAATCTATGCCTAGACGATTATTCAGATTAGGTAATGATGACCAGCTCATTTTTACTTGGTATACGCTAGATTGAAGTTGCGTACGGTAGCCATAGGAGTTTGACAAATGATCTTACCTGGCTTGAAGTGAAGTGTTATTGCGTGAATGGAGTCATACGAGTTTGACAAATGATGTAACCACCAGAAGAATGTGCTGCTCCTAATAAAAGAAAACCCATTGAGCAAAAATCATTGTAGATAACTATTATGGTTCACTTACATTGCTTGGGAATGGAATGATTGCAAAGAAGAGAATAAAAAATGCAACCAAGAAAAAAAGTTCCTTAAACCGTCAAGAGATAATTATGTTTCAATGGAACATGAATCAGTCAAAAACGCATCTTATTAACCAAAAGCATTTTCTTATGTTATAATGTGGTGTTTGGTTGGATGTAATGTAATAGGGGTGTAATGTAATCAATTATGCAATATAATTAGGTATGCAATGTAATGGGACAATAATTGTATTACCATGTTTGGTTATATAAAAATATAATGCAATCACAAAGGTAATGGATTATTTCAATGGCAAAAAATAGTAATTAAATTATTATAGTTGAGATAATTTATCTAAATAAAAATTTGAGTTACATATTTAGATTTGAGCTTCTTTAAATATTTTTAATCAAATAATGAAGTTTTGTTTCTTTAGTGGCAAATATCAACTATAATGACAATAAATATCGTAATAGAGATAAATGTTATCCACATGAAAACATTTTAAATTCGAAATTACATTTGAGATTTTTAAATATTTTTTCATATTTTCTAATTTTTAAATTTTTTCGGTGGCAAAAAGGATCAACTAGATTATTCTAGTGGTGATAAACATTTGTCGTAGTGAAGATAAATGTTATTCAAATAACAAAATTTTAAACTCTAAATTTATATTTGAGCTTTTTTTAATCTCTTCTATCATATAATTAAGATTTGAATTTTTTTCTTTGATAAAAAATATCAATTGATATTATTTTATTGATGATAAATATTTATTAAATTAAAGATAAATGCTAACAAGTAAAAAAATTTGATCTAAAAATTTTAATTTAAGCTTCTTTTATCTTTTTAATTGATTAGTTAAATTTTGAATCCAAAATATTGAAGTTGAATTTTTCTCTTAATGATCAACCGATCATATCATATATTAAGATAATAGAAGAAAGAAAATCAAGTTCCTTCTCAAATGGATGAATTTTTTGCTTGCCAAGGAGGAGGGAGAAAAAGGATATGGAATAAAGAGAAAGGGAGAGAAAAATAATTATTGCAAGTGTATTAAAATTTGATCATAAGGATGGATGTAATCATGATTGTTTAGTAAATGTCCAAATAATTGTAATTGCATAGATAAAGGTTAATGTGATTATAATGTAATTTTGATTGCATTACAAATTTGTAACCAAATATGGTAATATAATGACTATTATAAATTTGATTACATTACCAATTTGATTACATCCAACCAAAATTGCCCTAATAGTACTCAAACAACAACAGCTTAATTGCTTAATTGTAACTCTTGCATACCCTAAATTAGACGTGAGCATGCTTACAATTAGTTTTTTTTTAAAAAGAAATTGTTCTTATAGTAGGCAACAATGCCTACTTCACGAGTGCTTTTAATCAAACTAAATAGTCTGTGTTAATGAGGTGGATCTAAAATAACCATTGCTAATGGGGTACCAAAATAATGTATTATGATTGTCATAGTTATTATCGTGTACCAACAAAGTGTTGGTTGAGCTGTGTAAGCACAAAAAATTAATAAATTAATAAATATGTATCACGTAAAAGAGTAATTTAAATTAATTAATTTAGTTTGATGTAGTTAATTAATTTGATTAAATGGAGGCCTATAACACTCTCAAGTCATCAATCCAAGTGGAAGGTCCAGTTAGCGAGACAAAAAGGCAATACAAACTTTACAAAGGGGAGGGAGACTCCTCTCTATAAATATGACCCTATCCCCTATCTAAAGTGTCAACATTTTGAAAACTCATAAAACTATCCAAAAATTCTCTCTCTAAAAGAAGAAAACAAACACTCAAGCATATGTCGTCTACTCTTGAGAGGTTAAACACTCTTGTTGATTGAGATCAAGCCTCTTAGGCCCTCTTTCATGATTAATTCATTCAAATCCCCCAAATTTGTTTTGAAGCTCATTTCAAGGAGATCGAATCAAAGGAGTTATTATTTGTTTATTTGTAACGAATATAGAGATAGTTCCCATTCTGTTGAATGTAAATATAAAATGGAATTTGTTTCATATTTCTTGTCTTAATTTATTTGGACTCCAAATTCATGATTACAAATTTTGACACGCCCGATGGGACATCTCTTCCTGTCATCTTTTTCTCTAAAACTCAAATTCCAATCCTTTTGAGGAAGACATGGCCCCTAAGAACGTCATCCCTCCTTCAAGGAACGTTGTCCAATCCACTTTTCAATGAACCAATTGCAATTGTGTCAATACAATTACATAACACACAAAATCTTAACTCCCAAATTGCTTGTATTGTTGCTTCAAAAACAAAGGAGACAATTCCACATAGGAAGGGTAAATTACAAAATCGATAATAATGTTACATTGCAATCATTCATTGTAGACGATGATGGCTATGCAAACAGTGATTTTTCACATACATCTCCAAAGAATTTAGTTTTCTTAGAATCGGAAACTGAATTCTCCAACATTGTTATTATGCTGGCCATGATGACATGGGCAACCAATGTAGAAGAAGAATGGGATGACATGAAGGTCATCCCGACAAGGTTAACCAAAGAAAGTGAAGAAAAAGATGCGCAAATTAACATCAAAGCGAAAAAATTGCTGACTTGATGAAGAAGTTGGAGAAATGTTCATTTAAAGCTATAGAAACCACGACCCTCGCGGGCCCCGGATCTCCCGTCGGGAGGTGGGACCGGATTCGGACTGAGCCTCTCCATAAGTGGCGGGGTTTCTCTTTTTAAAATGAAAACAATTTTTGAAAGATGATAATTTTAGAAATGGGGATGTATCTCTTATTAAGATTTCCGATTTTAATAATTTGATTTAAAATAAATTCAGCAAAGGTGATTGGCGATTTTTATTAATCATTTTATTTTAGGAATTATTTTTACAAGCCTCGGGATGTTATTTTACAACTAAAAAACACAACATAATGAATTTATTCCTGCAGATAAGGATTTTGGGCCAAACCGGTGTAAAAACACCGGCTTGGACCAAGCTTGACTAGGTGACCCTTCGGTGCCGGCAAGGGTCGAAACGTACTGGTCGCCAGGCGTCGACCATGGGCCGTGGCCGAGTTGGTCGAGTCTCGGTCCATGGCTTAGCTGTCGAGAAAATAAAAATTCTTTTTTTGTTATTTTCAATCGAAAAATGCCAAAGAGCGAATTAAAAGGAAATAAAAAAGAAAATAGAGTTGCCGATCGGCTTTAGGAATAAAAACTAACAAAAATAAAGAAATACTCTTCCAATCTTAGTATGAGAAGATTAAGCTTGAAAGAGATTTAAAAAATGCTTACATTGGTCTAGAACCAAAAATCTAGATTTGGGAGCTAAGGTACGAAATATAAGGATAAACCCTTTCGTTCCGCCCGTCAACGGACGACCTTTACTAATTCGAGATATGAGTTTAAGAAATGTGTTAAGGGCAAGCATACAACATATTAGGTGCGTAATTTAAATCAACGAAAGCATGCAAAAGAAAGTGATAAAACTAGATAAGAAAGCAATAAATAAAAGCAATAAAGGAAAGCAAAAAGAAAATAAAAGATTACATCGGGCGAGGAGGAATTAAAAAGGATTACATTCTTTCTCCACAATATCAAAAGCAATAAATAATGCAAATTAAATAAACCATAATAGTTGAAGGCCGATTTGGCACCCTCGGGTTGTCCGACCTGCCGATTTGGGTCTCACACCGGATCCGAAGCGTGACAATGGTAAATTGAAAGTGGCTTTTTGTCAATTTTTGTGAAGGTGGAAAGATGTATGCAAGCTGTTGAAGGATTAGGGTTCGAATGTTGGAAATGTAGTAGGGATTAGGCGAAAGGAAACCAAGAGATCGGAATACGTGAAGCATTCAATAGCTCTTAGGCAAATTTCGAGTACAACTTTGGCAAGCATAAGACATAGGAATTCACCCTCTTCAAAATGAGAGCCTAAGCTCCCTATTAATAGGGAAAAATAGGTAAGAAACTAACCTAGGGTTGAGCTTAAACCGCCATCCAAATCAAGAAGCAAACTAGCCAGCCAAATCGGAAAAATCGAACCGAAACCATCTTAAACCGGGATCCCGAGAACAATGTCGAGATACGCGGTGTCGGTCAAGAAATGCATCATACGGTCTCAGCCTCCATCCATGTTGCAGCTGAACTTTGGAGCAAAAACGCAGTGTTTGGAGGAAAAGTCCCCGAAACGCGGCGTCGGTAAAGAACAGGGTCGTTTTATGAAAGGGCTATGTGTCTCCGTTGGACGCTTGGAGCAAAACGCAGCAATTTTGATGATGTTTGCCATGAAACACGGAGCCGGTCAATGCGACATTGTAGGGACGAAATTAGCTACGTGTCTTGGTTGGACGCTCGAAGATGAAACGCGACTTTTTAAGTGTAGTAGAGCCTTATGCGCGACGCCAGCCAATTTTGACTCTAGAACATTGATATGGGCTTAGATCGGCCGAAATAAATGGGTTTTTGGACAGGCCCAAAGCAAATAAGGTTTATTTTTGGTGATAAAGGGTTTATTTGTGGTTCATTGGCTTCCGTTATGCCAATCAAACTCCGATCATGATTCGAATTCGCAAACGAGATTGGGATTTTATCATCGGGCCGAAAAAATAAAATACGAAATAAAAGAGATAAGGATGATATATTTTAGGTATCTATAGAAGCTTCTAATAAAGGCTTAGATAACGAAGAATCCGACAAGGAGAGCACGAGTCACAAAAGGACGAGTCGCCGAACTCAATGGTCGTTGAACATATTTAGAATTTAATTACCAATGTGGTTAATACTCAATTAGGGTGGGGGTCTCGTAAATCTCACTTGTATACAAAGCCCTATATGAAGAAATTGGTGCTCTTTGTATGCCTCATTGCTTGTCAAGCAACCTAAGTTCCAACAACTCGATGGCAAGGGAAATCCCAAACAACACATTACACTTTATTGAAACATGTAGTAATGCTAGAATTGAAGGGAACCAATTGATAAAGTAATTTGTTAGAACACTCAAGGGAATTGTTTTCAATTGGTATATAGACTTATAGCCTAAATCCATTAATAGTTGAGAACATATGGAGCAAGAGTTCCTAAACCGGTTCCGTAACACCCAACGCACTATCGGTATAACATAATTGACAAATACTAAACATTGTGAAGACTTAGTTTCTAACTCGAAGTCATTACGAGTAATACATGAAGAACTCGGTATAAATCTCATCTATCCTAAGTTTTGATTTCAAGTCATTCTGAGTGTTATAGAAACTCTTGTATAAGTTTTCATTCCTTTCGATCGACTCGAAAGCACCTTATTGCATATCTTCTACACCGATGTTTCGACTCACTCGGACACCACTCAGAACTATCGCATGCTCAAATAATTTCTCTAACGCTATTATTTTGAGTACTGATCGCATATTTTATCGGAAAGAGAATTACTGTGTTAATTCCTTATTCAGTTTATTTCCTTGAGAATTATTATACTGTGCCTAATCTTGGACCAAAGTATTTTATACTTTGAGAACCAATGTGGTTTACTTTTTAGGTTATTCAAACGAGGCTAACTTATTTTTGAAATACAAAAGTAGCCAAGCTTCTAGTTGTCAATCACCGAGCAGATAAGTTTTATCTACTTCTTAACATGGCTTAGACACGAGTATTAGGGTTGTCTGTTTCCAAAATTGGAAAACTCCAACTCTAGGCTTAGCGGTTGTATCCACCACAACTTTCAGTCACCACCAAGTGATTGGACCATCTTTTGGAGCCAAGAGCCATTGCATAATGTTCACATCCCAACGGATCTTTTGTGAGTGACTCGGAAGAGCCGATTACAATGACTAGTGAAACCTTCGTTCGGAACCAAGATTCAACTGGTCACTCTGCCCGGGTTAATATAAATAGAAGCCACTTTGTAAGACTATAAGGTTGCTGGAATTATTGTAAAAACCTAATATTGGATTCATTCTTATTCAATTTTCTACTTACAACTCCGAGTTATGTATTTCATATTTTCCGAGTTGGAAAGATAGTCTTGTAATCAGTCACATTATTTTCTTACTTTCCGAGAAAGGTCCCTTGACCGAGCTTTAAGGGTTAACTCAGCTCGGTTGTCCCCGATTGTAAAGGTTACCTCGATCACGAAGTATTAGATCGGATAAGGTAACTTCGAGTTTAGGAAAGCATTGTAAGGAATTGTTTAATGGAGCAATTCTGGTTGAGTCGATCCTTGTATTTTGTGGATTCAAAATAGTGGATTTGACTTGGTGCTTGGATTAGCATTGTCCGTGGTTTTCCGCCCTGGAAGGGTTTCCGCATAATTACGTGTTATCACTTTTTGAGTCCAATCTAGACTCGGAATCTGCAGTTTGGCTGGTCCGTTGTAAAAATCGTTTAATTTCCTCTATCACCCTATTCACCGCTCGTCTAGGGTGATTAGACTCTCCACGGGCAAACCTTCAATTGGTATCGAGCCAAACCTTTCAAGAGGATCTCACCATCCAAAGGTATAAAGATCGGATGGCTCGGAACAATGGAGAGTTCGATGAAGGAAGATCATCTACCGGACCATAGAAGTTCAAAGGGTCAAACTTTTCCCATTGGAAGAAGATAGAATATTTCCTAATGGACAACGATGAAGAAGTTTGGAACATCATCCAATCTGCAACTACATTCTAATAAAGACGGAGAATGCAATTCTTATACCTAAAGCCAAATCCGAGTTCACCACTAAGGAGACCGAGAAATTCAAAAGAATTTCAAAGCTATGAACACACTGATGTGTGCCATTAGCACGAGAAGAATACAACAGGGTCTCAGCACGTGACACAACTAAAGAGGTGCGGGACACTCTTGTCAACACCTATGAAGGAACAAGCCGATTGAAGCCAATGAAGATAAGTTAATATTTTCATAAATATGAGCTGTTCAAGATGGAGCCGAAGAAAACAACACTTAGATATATATTCTGTTCACAGAGATTACCAATAATCCCAAATCTCTGGGTGGAAAGATTTCTCACGATGAAATGTCCAGAAAGATTATGAGATTTCTACCAAAGAGGAGATGGGGTCCTAAGGTGACAACCATTGAAGAAGCTTAGAACCTTTCTCAACTAAGGCCAAACGAGCTTATTGGAAAATTACTGACCCATGAGATTCATTTAGAAGAAGAGGATGCAAAGGTCAACACCAAAAAGAATATTGTGTTGAAGACCTCGAAAGCGGACGTGAAAGTCCGAGCTCCTCGGAATCGGAAGAGGACCCTATGGCACTCACAACCCCCAGCTTCAAGAAAATGATAAAGTACAAGAAGTGGGAAAAGAGGCCAAAGGATGAGTTCTACAAGAAATATAAGAAGGACAGAAAAGGTAAATATTCTTCTCCTTCAAGAAATATAAGAAGTTTGAGCTAGAAGATCGAAAGGAGGAAAAGTCACATTTGGAGATAACAAGCAAAGGCAAGATAGTGGGTTAGGGGTTTACCTAATCGTGCCTTCAAGAAAGATAAAATCTATGAGGCATGCACAAAAAGTAACAAGTTAGACCATCTTTCAAGCCACTCAAAACCGTATCTACATCCAAAGTGCTTTAATTGCTTCATATGGATTTGTATGGTGAAATTCCTGTAAAAAGTCCTGGAGGTAAATCGTATGTACTTGTTGTTGTTGATGATTTCTCACAATTTACTTGGGTATGTTTTCCTAAGAACAAGAATGAAGCCTTCAAAGAGTTCACTAAGCTCTGTAGAAAAACTCAAGTGGAGTCTCGGATTCGGATCGAAGGATTCAAACCGACCATGGAAGGGAGTTTGACTACTCAAAATTTGCAGACTTCTATGACAAGAATGACATCCCTCACAACTTCTCCGCACCGACAACTCCTCAACGGAATGGAGTAGTGGACGAAAAGAGCGAGAACCCTTGAAGAAATAGGAAGAACTATGATGATTGAAAATGATCTAGCTTACTATTTATGGGCTGAGGCGATCAACACTACAAATTACACACTAAACAGATGCCTCATCGGACCCATCTTGAAGAAAACACCCTACGAGCTTTACAAATGGAAGAAACCCAACATCTCTTACTTCATACCATTCAGGTGTAAATGTTTTGTCCACAACAATGGTAAGGAGCATCCGACTATGTTTGATGCTAGGTCGGATGAAAGTATATTTCTAGGTTATTCATCTCATAGAAAAGCTTATCGAGTTTTTAATAAAATAACTAACAAAGTGGAAGAAAGTATCCACGTTGTCTTTGATGAAATTGATGGCAGGATAAGTGAGTCCACATACTCGGATATTAGACTCAACAGAGATGAAGACGACCTTGCTCGAACTCGAGCTCGAAAGAGTCAAAACAGATTACCGAGGTAACTCGGAATGTTCCGACTTAGATTGAACAAACTCAAGAGCCAGCTCGGAATGTCGAAGAAGAAATCAATGAGACTCAGCAAGTTCAACCAATCGAAGATCGATCCGTTAAACCAACAAACCCGATAAATCAAAGGACGAGTAAAGCTTTCAAATATGCATCCAACCACCCATCTTGAAGACTCGGACACTCGCTCAATACCTTTCGAGTTGTATAAAAGGGAATCAGGTATAACAATCTCGTACTTGAAGAGTTTTGATTTCAAGGCATTCTCTATATGCTAGAAACTTTTCCGAGTTATTTGGTATACTCTCTAAGTGATACGACTTTTACTTCGTGTATTTCGTGCTTATCCTTCGAGTAACTCGGAAAACCGATATGCGTATCTTATCTCGTTCCGAGTCTCTCATCACTCAGATTTATTGCATGTTAAATAGATTAGTATTTCGTCTTTTCTCACTCGGATCGACTTCCGGTTATAAGCTCTATTCAATTTTAGTCAATGCTTCTAGTCTGTTTCATGCTTAGTCTATATCACGTTATTTCACTCGATATTCTTTACTTGGCTTGATTCTCTGTTTACACTAAGTCGGATGGAATTCGAGTATTATGGATATTAGACTCGGAAAACTCCATTCTCTTTCTAACTCGGATAATCGGTTGCTTAATTATCACAATAATTTTATTATCCGTATCTAATCTTGGACGAAAGTATTTTATACTTTGAGAATCAAAATTGATTTACTTTTGTAGGTTATTCAAACGAGGATACACTTTTCAAACTACAAAAGTAACCTGAGCTTCAAAACGTCAAATCACCAGCAGACATGGCTTTTAACCTTCTCTCGCTCCAGGTCCCGAAGATTGTGTCGAATTGTCCGTTTCCAAATTTGGAAAACTGGAACGCCAAGCTTAATGGTGGTTTCCACCTTATCTTTTAAGACACCACCGAGTGGTTTTGGGACTTCCAAGAGAGTTAAACCGTTGTCCAATGTTCACATTACAACGGATACTTTCGAGTGACTCGGAAAGACCTTGTCAACGGTCACAAAGGACTCGCGGTTAGCGAGATGAAGATAACGGCTACTCTGCCTGGTCATCTATAAATAGAAGCCACCTCACAAGACTTGAAGATTGGCCGAACCTATTGTTAATACACATACTTGAGCAAAGTCATTGTATTCATTCTCAATCTTCTACTTACAACTCCCTCTCTGTAATTCATTACTTTACGAGTTGTAAGGTCTTGTACTCACTTACAAACACTTTCTTACTTTCTCTGTAAGGTCCCTTGACTAAGTCTGTAAAGGTTAACTCAGCTTAGCTATCCCTAGCTGTAAGGGTTATCTCAGCTAGGAAGTACTAGATCGAGATAAGGGAATTTATGAGTCTAGGAAAACTTGTATAGAGTTGTCTAAGGGAGCAACTCGGGTTCGATCGATTCACGGTATTTTGTGGACTCAAAATAGTGGATTTGACTTTGTGCTTGGATTAGCACAATCCGTGGTTTTCTGCCCCGGGAGGGTTTTCACATAATCTCCGAGTGTTATCTTTTTGAGTTCATTCTAGACTCGGACGGTTTTATACCTTCCGCTTAACTTGCTTATTTATTCGTGATAACATTTCCGTGTCCAAACTTTTCGACCTCGCTGATTGACTCGGAACTCGTCTCTGTCTTGTCTTTGCCAAAAGAGCTAAAGTTTCCACGAAAAACTTCCATCACCCTATTCACCCCCTCTAGGGTGACTCGGACTCTCCCGAGCAAACCTTCACATCTGAAAACATACTTTTTGATATCAACAGTGGGGTAAGGACTCGATCTTCCTTGCATAATCTGTGTGCATTTTCTACATTCATATCATTAACTAAACTAAAAATGCACTAGAAGCCCTAAATGAACCTGAATGGGCAGAGGCCATGCAAGAAGAGCTCAATGAATTTGAAAGAAACCAAGTATGGACTCGACCAAACGACCATCTAACCACCCAATCATAGGAACCAAATGGGTTTTTAAGAAAAAAGCTGGATGAGGAAGGGTTGGTAGTTAGAAATAAAGCAAGACTTGTTTGCCGGGGTTACAATCAAGAAGAAGGAATTGATTGTGGGGAAACCTTCGCACTTTGTTGCTAGAATTGAGGCAATCGGAATCTTGTTGGCATTTGCATCTATCATAAATATTAAGCTTTATTAAATGGATGTCAAGTGTACTTTTCTCAATGGTTTCATTCACGAAGATTATGTTGAGCAACCCCTGGATTTAAAAACTCGGAATTTCCAAATTATGTTTTCAAATTGCAAAAAGCTTTATATGGTCTTAAACAAGCTCCTAGAGCTTGGTATGAAAGATTAAGTAGTTTCTTAGTTGAAAACAATTTCAAAAGAGGTCAGATTCACAAAACTCTTTTCATAAAAACCAAGGGGAAAGACTTTCTTATTGCTCATATCTATGTTGATGATATCATTTTTGGAGCTACTAATGAAACTCTATGTCAAGATTTTTCCGAGTTGATGAGACAAGAGTTCTAAATGAGTATGATGGGAGAACTCAACTTCTTTCTTGGTCTACAAATCAAACAAGACAAGGATGGCATTTATGTGCATCAATCCAAATATACCAAGGAGCTTTTGAAGAAGTACAAACAACAAGATGTGAAGCATACAACAACACCTATGAGCGGCAGTTTGAAGCTGGATCGAGACGAGAAAGGTAAAGTCGTAGATCGAAACTCTACAAAGGTATGATTGTATCTCTACTTTATCTCACATCTAGTAGGCAAAATATCATGTTCAGTGTTTGCCTATGTGCAAGATTTCAGCCTAATCCAAAAGAATCACATCTCACTGCGGTGAAGGGAATTTTCGGATATCTTGCAGGGACTTAGAATCTTAGTCTATGGTTTTCAAGAGACTCGGAACCGACTCTCACTAGATACTCATATGCTAATTATACTGGATACAAAGTTGATGGAAAGAGCACATCGAAGCATGCCAATTTTTATGTCAATCTCTCATCTCTTGGCACTCGAAGAAACAAAATTTTGTTGCTTTATCAACTGTGGAAACCGAGTACATTGCAGCCAGAGATTGCTCGTGCTTAGATTCCGTGGATCAAGCGAGCACTTGAAGGATCTAGAATTATCATTCAAACCTATCCCAATCAAGTGTGACAATCGAGTGCAATCAGCATTACTAAGAATCCGGTTCAACACTAAAAACAAAGCATATTGAGGTCAGGTATCATTTTCTAAGATTCCATTATGAGAAAGGTGATATCTTCACTAAGCCACTTAGTGAGGATCGGTTTTGTTTTATTAGGAATGAGCTTGGCATGATTAATGCATGATTATCTGTTTTCTATGTGAACTTTCCTTGAATATGCGTTATATGTTTTCTTTTGTCTTAATAACAAATGGATCGGTTGACCTATTGAAGCCGAGCTATGAGTTATATGGTCTCCGAGTGTTCCGAGTCACTCGGAAATCATATTGAATTAGACTCGGTTTTTGAGCAAAATGGACATCAAACTTCCGGAATTATCTCTAGATAAATGGAGAATTTCGGAAATTTTACCAAATTTTTTTCTCTCTCTCTCGCCACGCATTTCAATAAGAGAAAACTAGCCATTGGACGAAAGCTGCTGGAATTCTAACCGTTGGAGAGCAAAACGTCACACTCGATCCGAGAGTACCGTTGGGTAATCTAGTTAGAACGAAGGCTGAAGGTCATTTCTTTTCGCCATAAATAGCATCCCTTGACCTTCATTTCTTTACTTTAGTCACTACCTTCTTACGTTCTAAGCATTCTTGCTCACTCGAATTCTCTCTCTCTCTCGAATTATAAGCACTCTCTCACTCTTTTTACTCTCTCTTTTTCTCTTGTGTCCTCTCGGTTTCTCAAAAATCTCACCATGCCTAAAAGAGGTTCTACACCTGATTTGTTAGGGTCTCGCTACGAAGAAGCCTCACACCAAAACTCCTTAAGAGGGTACCTCTAATCCCTCTAAGATCTTTGTCACCCCAAGCATATCACATTGGATGACAAATTCTTTCCAACCACTTCGTTTTCGTGGTTGTAGCACATAAAGAGCACTTGGAGTGTACAATTTCTTGTGCTTCGGTGAATTTATTTATCCCGAACTCATTTCCGAGTTCTATTCTAATATGTCTTACTACGAGGGAGTTATTACCTCACGAGTTCAAGAAAAGATTGTTCGTGTCAACCTCTCTATTCTTCATAGAATTTTAAAAGTCTCTTCTCTTTTTCTTAAGTACAATCCCATCCCTTTACGGAGATTGCTAATGAATTCTTTGAGAAGTACGCCAAGGAGGTCCCCGAGTCATGTAAAAATTTCTTAGTGATTCGGATGATGACCGAGGCTATACTACTCTGTTTTCTTTTGATGAGAACATTCTTCTCTCATTATTCTAGCTAAGAGAATCCCAACTCCAAGATTCTCAAAGATTTATTTGATATTTTAGAGTGCTACAACGTAGACCTCTTCCCTTCTATTCTTGAGCGAGATGGCATCCATGCCAGCTCGATCCAAAAAATTTGCTCCATTTCCCATAGGAGCCCTTCGATTATAATCTTCAAAAGTTCAAAGTTCTCGTCCCCTCAAATCCAAATGCACTTTCCGAGGCTACCATTGTGGTTAGGAGAAAGGAGCTTCTAGGTTACTGAAACTAGGAAGTCAAGCCCGGTGTTTGGGTCCATGGGTCCGAGTTGAAACCTCCTTCATCCCCTCCCACTCGGACCGAGATTCCTCTACCACTTCCTTCTCCCACTATTGGTCCCTCCACTTCTTAACCACCTCCTACTACCTCTGTTGCTATGTTTACCGTACTAGTAGACAAAATCTCTTCCGTGTTCGAAGAACTTTGAGACACCCTCTACTCTCTTAAAACTATCCTTCAAAGCCTGGTGATCAACAAGAAGACCGGCCAGTCTCGGATCCGGGAGAACCAAGATCTGTTCATCGAGCTAAAGGGCATCATCAACGAGCAGCTCCAACATCTCCAAGAATGCCGATCCAAGGCTGCCCAGGACCCAAAACTTCGGATACTTCGAGGAGTCCTCCAGCCCAGCCAAGTCTCCCTCGGCTGAGGTCGAAGAAGAAGAAGCTGCAGCTGAAGCAGCTCGGCTGAGGAGGAGAAGGAAGAGGAGAAAGAGAAATAGGAGGTCGCTCAACCCGAGGGCCAAGATGCGGCAGCTCTCGAACCAAAACTAATCTACTTAGATAATGATCCGAGTGGGTCGGAAGAAGCTCGGGACGTTGGTCGAGTCCACAACTCGCTAAATTAGAAGCACCTCCCTCCACTGTCGTGTTCCAGGAGGATGAGCACGAGAAAGATATGCCCTGGCTCGGACAACTAGGACGGAGCCACTTCCCGACATCCCTATGTTGCTGCTGCCACAATCATCCACTTCCTCTCAAGCATATCGGTCTCAACGCACTACCCGTCCCTCCTCCTCTCGACAGCCAACCCCCTCTTAGTCTCCTTTCTTTATTTTCTTTATTTTTGGTCCAACATCAATTGTACTCACTTGATATTTTCTTCCCTCCTTTTTGATGAAATGCAAAGGGGAGAAATATAGAAATCTTGATGTTGTGTTTAGGGGAGCTCACTCTCTTTCTTTCGAGTAATGAATGAATGAGTTTTTTTAACGGACTTATTTCGAGTTACATGTTTCGAGTTAGAAATTTCTTCTTACTTTTCTGCTCCGATATAATATGTTCATTTATTTGCTCTAATGTGTTATCCGCATAACTATTATGAGTGATGATATTATCTACAATGCATCTTATAAGTATGGAATGCTTCTAATTTGTCACTCCTCGCTCCGATAAGTTCTGGATAATGAAAATGAAAACTTATGTTTCGCACTAACAAGTTTCTATTTAAGTGTGGAATGCCTTTCATCAAAAAGGGGAGATTGAAGACTCGGTTTCTAACTTGAAGTCATTTTGAGTAATACATGAATAACTCGGTATAAATCTCATCTCTCTTAAGTTTTGATTCCAAGCCATTCTGAGTGTTATAGAAACTCTTGCATAAGTTTTCATTCATTTCTAACCGACTTAGAAAGCACCTTATTGCATATCTTTTACACTCGATGTTTCGACTCACTTAGACATCACTCGGAACTATCGCATGCTCAAATAATTTCTTTAACACTCTTATTTTGAGTACTGACTGCATATTTCAACACAAAGAGAATTAGTATGTTCATTCCTTATTCTATGTGAGTTTATTTCCTTGAGAATTATTTGACCAGATCAAGTTGTTATACTACGATGTTTTATTTGTTTAACTAGATCATCCTTAGGATTGACTACGATGGAATTTGAGTATACTGAATATTAGACTCGGAAAATTCCATCTCTCTAGGCCAAAGATAATTAAGCACATAATTGTTCTAATTGAATTATTATCTGTGCCTAATCTTGGACTAAAGTATTTTATACTTTGAGAACTATTGTGGTTTACTTTTGTAGGTTATTCAAACGACGCTAACTTATTTTTTAAATACAAAAGTAGTCGGCTTCTAGTCGTCAATCACCAGTGATAAGTTTTATCTACTTCGAACATGGCTTAGACACCGTGTTAGGGTTGTCTGTTTTCAAAACTAGAAAACTCCAACTCTAGGCTTAGCGGTTGTTTCCACCACAACTTTCAATCACCACCAAGTGATTGGACCATCTTTGGAGCAAAGAGCCGTTGCACAATGTTCATATCCCAACGGATCTTTTACGAGTGACTTATAAGAGTGCATTACAACGGCTAGTGAAGACTTTTGTTCAGAACCAAGACTCAACTATCACTCTGCCTGGTTGGATATAAATAGAAGCCACTTTGCAAGATTGGAAGGTTTCGGAATTATTGTAAAAATCTATTATCCGATTCATTCTTATTCAATCTTCTACTTACAACTCCAATTTTGTATTTCATATTTTCCGAGTTGTAAAGAAAGTCTTGTAATCAGTAACATTCTTTTCCTACTTTCTAAGTAAGGTCCCTTGACTGAGCTGTAGGGGTTAACTCAGCTCGGTTGTCCCTAATTGTAAATGTTACCTCGGTCAGGAAATACTAGATCGGATAAGGTAACTTCCGAGTCTAGGAAAACATTGTAAGGAATTATTTAAGGGAGCAATTCTGGTAGAGTTAGTCCTTGTACTTTGGGGATTCAAAATAGTGAATTTGACTTGGTACTTGGATTAGCAATATCCGTGGTTTTCCGCCCCGGGAGGGTGTCCAGGTAATTATGTGTTATCACTTTTACGAGTCCAATCTAGACTCGGAATCTGCAGTTTAGCTGGTGCTGTTGTAAAAATCATTTAATTTCCTCTATCACCCTATTCACCGCTCGTCTAGGGTGACTTAGACTCTTCATAGGCAAATCTTAACGAGTTGAAGGATGAAACAATTCTCGACTACATCAATAGTTGGAGATCTCTCATTCTTGAATACAATATCCGTCGAAGCCTTCTGTTGTTGAGATGTGCCCTCAAGGCATAGATCGGGACCTACTTTATGTATTACAGTGAGAAAGCCAAGAACTTTTCAACGAGTTGGCTACTAAAGCTCACAACATGGAGCCGATGATGGCAAACTGTCATAATAAGTCATCCTCCTCATACGAATTCAAGAAGGACAAAGGTGAGTTCGGAAAGAGCTCTAAATATCCAAAAGATTCAACGAAGGAGTCCATGTCTTTTTCCATCGGAGAACTGGTACGGATCTTAGGTAAGCCTAAGCCGGAGGCAAAGGTCTCATATGTGAAGAACACTATAAGGAAGCACCCCACATTGAAAGAACTTCAAGAAAAGTACCCATTCCCTCACTAGGACTTGTCGGGAATGTTTAATGATTTGTTGGAGAACAATATCATTGAGCTCCTAGAACCAAAACGGTTGGAAGAAGTCTGGTAAGACAAATGACCCTAAGTATTATCGGTATCACGGGGTCATTAGTCATCCTATAGAGAAATGGACTAAACTCAAAAAGCATATTATGTAGTTGGCCAAAGATGGGAATATTATATTAGACTTGGACGATACTTGTTGAAACCAATTGTATTTGTGTGCAATTTGAATACTCTCCACCTCCAAAAAGACAAATTCATAGTGATGTACAATATCATCGAAGGAGCGGCTTGGTTGGATGCCTTCCTTAAGAACAGAGCTATTACCACTTGGAAGTATAGAGTCGGTGGTGATACCATTCATTATGCAAGCACCTTATGCTAAGATTAATTCCACTTGTGGACATCCTCAATAAGAACGAAGAAGGTTGGACACTTGTTATACGATGGAGGTAGAGGAAACAAAGGTAGAATTAGTAACCACTTCTATGTCATCGGAAACAGCAAAGTAGGAAGAAAAATCTTGTACGTATAAGGGGTAAGAAGAAATCTATGACTTGTAAAAAGTTGGAAATTCAACCTGTCAACCTACTACAACAAGATCCACTTGTTCCCATCACTCTAGAAAAGTTCGCAACATGTTTATTCGAGAAAGCTACTATGAATATGACTTCATTTTCCGAACTCGAAGACCGGGACGAGGACAAAGACCAAAAAACAGAGGATTTATTGAAAGAAGATGACAAAACTCTAAATGTTTTGCAAGCCTTACCTACAAACATGGGTTGGAAGCAAATCTTTAATTTGCCGGAAGAAATGCGTCAACATGTTCTTGTTGCATTATGAAATTCGGAGCTTTATGCCGACAAATTTAGAGATGTCGGGGAACCAACAAAAGGTTATTCCCAATTCACTTCATGTAAGACGATTATCACTTTCATCGATGATGACTTATTATTGGGCTTTCAGCCTAATAATTGTCCTTTATTTATGACGGGATACATCCAAGAGCGAAGGTTAAGCATATCTTGATAGATGATTAGTTAGTTATTAGTATTATATGAAAATCAACAATGAATGACCTAGGCATCATGGCAAAAGAACTTTCTAAGAGTCAAATGATGATTCAAGGATTCAATCTTGAGAGCCAACGTGCAATTGGCATGATTTGTCTTGAACTTCAAATGAGTGACTTATTGAGATCCTCCATTTTTCATGTGTTTGACTCTAGGACATCTTACAAGTTACTACTTAGGAGACCATGGCTTTACAAATATTGGATAATATCTTCTACCTTCCACTAATGCTTCAAGTATTACCGCGATTGTGAGAGAAAAATGATGGTGACGTTAACCCATTCACTAAAGCAGAGTCACACTTTGTTGATGCTAGATTCTTTGAAGAATCTACAACGCCTAAGGAGACGATGCCACCAATGATTTCCTCTACAGGAAAAGGTGAATGAAAAGTTGTGAAACACAAGGAAGTGATGTTCAAACATAAAGGTGTACAACAAAAAAATGTTGTAAAAGGGAAATATCCAAAACGAGTACAGTACGAGTCATAGTAATACCGGTCTTGAGGTATATTCTAAAATCCCACCATAAGGAGGGAAAGTGTCCATTTAGTGGAAGCACGAGTGGAAGTGATGAGGGTAAAACTATCAAAAAGGTCGGCAAAGATAATTTCAATGACCTTAAAGAAAGTGTGACATTGCCAATATGAAAAGTGTACCACCTAAGGGTAAGTAGACCCCTTTCTTCCTGGTTTTGTATCATCTTCTAATACCTCATCAAGCGAAGGATGACTTGCCACATGCCCGGGCTAAGGATGGATTCGATCCAAATGCATATAAACTTATGGAGAAGGTACGTTATGACTTTACTAACCTAACTACATAAGGGAAAATAGTTGAAGCGAAGCATATGGCGTAACCAAAATTCAGAAAAAAATCCAAGAGGAGGGAGGATTAGTGAAAGTTTCAAAAGTTGGCCTTGGCTACACACCACCTCAGCTAGGTTAGGATGTCCAGGCGACGAAAAGACAAACAATCTATTGCTCAATACATTGTGGTCGAAGAAGTTGACGATAGTGATAATGAGAGTGTTCAACCCGAGTCCTCCGTGCTTGATAGGTTACAACCATCCACTCCAAAGAAACGTCCATTTGTCTTCACCAGGATAGGCGCCGTCCAAAATCCGGATCTTCTATTTTTCGAGAGAATGAAAAGTGATGTACAACCAAAGCGTTCGATGTTCAACATGATCAAGAGTAAGGGTGAACCATCAAAGCTCCATCGTCGAACTAAGAGCATCGGTATTTAACCATCTTGGTGCTGCAAATGAAGTACAAAGTTCCATCCCTTCTCGTATGAAATGCATTTCGACCATTGATGCGAAGATGGATGGCTCGCTGAGAGTGAAAAAGTGCACTTGTAATTCTCACTCACTAACTAAATAACTCCAACTCTAACAAGGAAGCTGAATAAGAAGAAGAAGCTTCTTCCAATCACATTATAGTTCAAGAAAGTGATGACTTGGACTTATATACAAAGCTTGCGAAACCCCTCGGACTCTCGAAGTCGGTAGGTAAGCTACAATCGATGATTTGAAAGAACCGAACCTTAGAACTGTTAAAGAGCCTTGCCCTATCTTTGTAAGTTCCTTAATTACTCCTAAGAAATAAAAAGAGTGTTTTAATCTCTTTTCATAGGATAAGGACATATTCACATGGAGTTACAAGGAAATTCCTGGATCGCACCAAAAATTACGAGTACATAGCCTAACAATCAAAATAGGGGTTTCTCCTGCTAAACACCTCAATAGCGCTTTCGCCCAAAGTTAGTATCGGAAATTGAAAATGAAGCAAACAAACTCACAGAGGCAGGATTCATTCATGAAGTAAGATACCCAATGTGGATTGCCAACATTGTGCCGGTGAGAAAGAACAACGGGTTGCTTCACATTTACGTAGACTTCGGAATCTCAATGATGCACGTCCGAAAGATGATTTCTTGTTGCCTATTACTCGAGCTCATGATAGACTCCACCTGAGGACATGAAGTTTTTTCATTCATGGATTGCACTCGCGGGATACAATCAAATCCAAATGGCAGTAGAAGATGAAGAAGCCATAACTTTCCGCATCCCAAAAAGAATGCTTTGTTACAAAGTGATGCCCTTTGGCTTGATGAACGCAAGTGCAACATACCAAAGAGCAATGCAAAATGTCTTTGATGACATGCTTCACAAGACAAGTAGAATGTTATGCCGAAGACTTAGTGGTCAAGTCTAAAAAGATGCCAAATTATTTGCGAGACCATCATACATTTGAGCCATTATGAAAGCACCAACTAAAGATGAACCCATTCAAGTGTGAAGGTTTGCTCTTCGATAGGTTAAGTCACCCTAGAGAGGGGGTGAATAGGGTGATAGAAGATTTTAGAGAGAAATACAAACTGTTTTGCACGGAACCGACTTAGAAAGCAGTTCCGAGTCTATATTGGACTTAGAAAATGAAATACACAAAGAAGTACATGGAACCACTCATGGGGAAGAAAACCACGGATAGTGCTGATCTAAGAACCAAGTCAAATGTACTAATTAAATCCATAATTATAAGGACTGACTCTTTATAGAATTGCTCCCTTAGATAATTCAAGTTTTCCTAGACTCGAAGTTCCCTTATCCGATCTAGTACTTCCTAACCGAGATAATCTTTACAGATCGGGGACAACCGAGCTGAGTTAACCCTTACAACTTAGTCAAGGGACTTAGAAAGAAAGTAGAAAGAGTAAAATTGATTACAAGACTTTCTTCATAACTCGGAAAGTATGAATTACGGAATTGGAGTTGTAAGTCGAAGATTGAGTAAGTAAGCACTAAGAAAGTGTTAAGTAATCTTCAAGTCTTGTGAAATGGCTTCTATTTATACACAGTAGGGCAGTAATGACCATTGTGACTTGTTCCGAACCGGTGAGCTTCTATAGTCGTTGTAATGGTTAGTCCGAGTCACTCGAAAAGGATCCGTTGAGATGTGAACATTGTGTGTTGGTCCTTGGCTCAAAAAGTAGTCCAACCCTCTGTTGAGATTGAAATCTGGGGTGGAAACAACCATTGGACCCAAAGTTGTTGTTTATTGGATTTGGAAACAAACAACCCTAACACGGTGTCCGAGCCATGTCCGAATTGGTGAATTTCTATCTCGCTGTTGTTTAACGGCTAGAAACCGGTTGTTTTTGCATTTCAAAAATAGATTAGGATTGTTTAATCAAACTAAAAAGTAAATCAAAGTGGTACTCAAAGTATAAAAATACTTTAGTCCAGAGTTAGACAAAGATAATAATTAATTCAAAGTAATTAAGCACTTAATTATCTTCGACCTAAAGGAGTTGAATTTTCCGAGTTTAATATTCATTAGGTTCAAATTCCATCTTGAGTCAATCCTTAAATGATCAAGTTAGAAAGAATAAATCATCGAGAATATATAAACTTAATCGGGTAAATAATTCTTAATAAATAAACTCGACTTAGAAAGTGGAATTAACGTTGTAATTCATTTTCACTTAGAACATTAAGTCAATGCTCGGAATGAAAGTGTTTAAGAAATTATTTATTCATGCCATTGTTCCGAGTTGTGTCCGAGTGGGTCGAAACACAATTAAGAATGCTATGCTTGATGAATAATTTTTGAGTCGGTCGAACATAATGAAAACTTAGATATGAGTTTCGAAAAGCTCGGAATGACTTAGAATCAAAACCATAGAGAGATAGAGAGTTATACCTTAGTCTTCAATCTTTCCCTTTTTGATGAAAGGCATTCCGTACTTAAGATAGAAACTAATTAGTTCATAGAGTTTAGTTTTCATAGAGTATTGATCAAAGTAAGAAAATAATGATGAATATATAACGATTCAACTCATATCAAATAGAACTCAAAACATGTTTCTTGAAATAGCTCAGAGCATACTTGTTATAGAGTAAAGAATATATTAGAGTAATAATGAAAACGTGCTAAAAAACATATATGCTCAAAAATAAGTGAATCTCATTACTTAGAAGCAATTTGTACAAAAATTATAAACAGACTAAGAAATGAAACAAACACGAAACAAGAAAGGGAAAAACTCCCCTAAACCAAACATCTAAAATTTCTATTGTTTCTCTCCCCTATGCATTTCAAGCAAAAATAACAAAAATGAGGGAGAAAAGAATAGCTAAATACAAAAGGTGTTGACCAAAAAAAACTTAAAACATATTTTTAAATCCGCAAGAGGTAGAAGATCGAGTGGTGCGCCTGCGCTTGTATCCTTGAGTAGAAACAACTGGGTGAGGTAGCAACAATAGTGGAATATCTCGGTGAAGGAATGGTCTTGGTTCCGTGAACCAAAGGTAGATATTCCTCTTCTTCTTCTTCTTCTTCTTCCTCAGCGAACGCTACAGACAGGCTGAGTTTATGAGGCAAGGGCCTTGGACTAGCCTACATTACCGACCTCTTCCGAGGCACTCGAGTGCGATAAGAAGTGATCACCTCAATTCTTTGGTTCCCTGGTCCTCAAGTTGAACTCGCTTCTTCCTCCTTTTCTCCTTCTTTATCTCCTCATTCAGCCTCTCTTTGGCCTTCTTCTACAGACTTCTTCTAACTCAAGACTCAGAAGAACTGGAGGACTCCCGCATTTGTCTTCTTTAGGTTCCGAGTCCTCGGCTGCCTTGGACCTTCTCTCTTGGAGGTGCCGAATTTGATCACGTTATTGCTTGATCACCTCCTTTAGCGCAAAAATTAGTGCTTGACTTTGCTCGAAGCCGAGTCTAAGCTTGGCTTTGCAGTTGAGTCAATATTGGATGAAAGTCTCGGAAGGCTCCTAGAGTTGATTTCAACTCTACAGACTAGAGAAGCAAGTTTGTTGGCCACCTTCGAAGAAGCTCCATAGAAAAGGTAGGTAGAGAAGTGGATGGTGCAGCAGTGAGAAGTGGAACTCGTAATGACCCACACTTTAAGAAAATGTATTATCTATAATACGTTTAATTATAATGAGCGTGTGTATTTCAATTTTCAAATATTTTCATGTTATACATATGCATATACATATATCAATATATATATATATATATATATATATATATATATATATATATATATATATATATATATATATATATGTATATATATATCTCGTATCAACGTTGTTTAAAGTGCAGGAATCGAATGATGACAATGACGACGCACGATCATTCTATAAATTTTAATAACTCAGAAGATAACTAACAATTATCATTTCTATAAATTAAATTTTACTAGCAATTAGTGGCCTTAGTTGAGCATGTTCGGATTATTTATTCTAAACATTAACATTATTATATAACTAATTTATTTTGAGTTCTAAAAATCCTTAAACAAATGAAACTGATATAATTTTTGTAAACTTAACATTATTAAAAATAAAATTTCCTAAGATTAAGCTAAGCTTAAAAGAGAAGTATTTGATAAACATGAAGAATTGCATTTAGATAAAAATTAGGATAGAGTTAAAAGATGGGATTAAGATGAGTTAAAATGAGGAAATAAGGTCGCAAAAGATTTGGTCTCGGAAAATTAAGGTAGGGTTTGACCAGCCCATTTAGAGGAAGGCAAGAGGGTCGTATAAAAGCTTAATGTAACCTAAAATCTTCATTATCCTAACCTAAAGCGAGATAATTCGAAACCCTCTCTCTCCCTCTCTCTCTCTTCACCCACCGAATCCCCTGCGCTCGCTCCCGCCTTCTTCCCGTTTTCACCGCCGACCGACAGCCCTAGTGGCACCTCGACCACGCCGACAGCCACTGCCGGTCGGCCACCATCATCCTCACCATCACCATCACCATCATCGGCCTCATCATCAAAACGCCCAACACCACACCCTTTCCGTTACTTTCCTCTTCCGCCTCCCCTTATCCTTTATCTCAGCCACCGGAAACACCACCACGATGCCACCGACAGCCGCTACCACCACCTACTACCACATCGTCATCTGCTCCAGCCACCAAACGCCAACCCGCCACCGGTTCTGCGCTTGTTTTTGCCCGATTCTCGCCCTAGTTGGTCGCGGCTCCTCCGGTGTTAAGGCCCTGTCTGGCTACCGCCCACTTTGACCGGGCACCGGTGCCGCGTGCTACTCCCGGTGAATGCTCCGGCCACCGGCTGTCTATTCCGTTTCGGTTCTCCCTCGATCTTCAACCCTCCAACCTTCAATCATCACAAAACCCCTAAAAAACAATTAACCCCTTCACCTTGGTTCTTAGGGTAATTTTCGATTCAGTTTGTTAATTTAATTTCTTAAGGTAATTTTTCAGGTTTAGTTCTTTTAATATTTAAGTTGTAAGCGATTATTCTTTCTTTTTCTGTTTGAAAATTAAAAGTCTGGATTATGGTATGTATGTGATTGATTCATGGAGTTTAGGGAGATTTGGTGACAATTGATGATATTTGGAAGTACCGAAATTGAAGACAAATTATGGACAATTTCTATATGAAGGAGATGGATTAATTTCAATGATCATTTGACCTAATGGTGAGATTAGGAGAAAAACCGAGGATCATTTACAATACCGAAAGTTGGTGAAAGTGGAGGAAAATAAGAGTATCATGCCAGGAAATGAACACCTCTTTAGGTTAGAATTAATTAACATAAAAGAACAAATAAAGGTAATTGCATAATAAAATAACTAATAGTAGTAATTAAAAGTAAAATCTTCCTTAATTTTAAAACAATTATTATCATTATCACTTATTAATAGAATTTTGTAAAGAAGGGGAGATAATACCCGATGTTGATTTATACATATATTTATGTATGTATTTAGGAGAAAGCTATATATATTTTTAAGGTTGATATATATATATATATATATATATGTGCGTGCGTTGTATAAAATAAGATAAATAAATTGTATAGATTAAAGATAATATTAATATTCCTTAGTAAAAACTAACTTTGTGAAGTTTCATTTCAAGTATCTTTGAAGTGATTTAATAAATAAGAAATAAAAATTCAACTCATTAATAAAATATTTTATATCTCTTAAAGCCATCAAGTGTCGTACGTTCATCCGGATTACGTCCCAAAAGGATAAAGAACATCGAGTACAAGGTACGTTCATTGGTCGTGCCCTTCAATATTTTATTTACAAATCAAGGCCGGATATGGCTGACATCAACAACAATAAAGAATTATTTGCAAATAATATTTGTCATCATGAATATGGACCCGCCCATCAAGTGCCATTATTTGGTACGCCCAATATCCAGGTTCGAACACCGTAATCGTTAACCGCCTTCAACCGGACTATTCGATCGGTCCGGGTGTGCACATGCGTTTAGGGAAATCTGATGATCGTAAAGGGATCCATTCAGATAATTAATTAGCAACAATTTTACATTATTCACTCCCCTTCATTTACGAATGAATTGAAATGCATTCGCTTAACTCAACTATTTCATAACATTTATCTTACAGAGCATGATGATGGACGTATTGAGCTTTGGCTCACATTTCGAAAATATTTTCTTATTTTGTTTTAGGTAAAGATGTTGAAGGTATGAAGCAAGAGAAAAATTCTATTCGGAACTTAGAGGCTCGCAGCAACGTGCCTAGTTGGGGTATCAAGGGTTAAGTGTCGTTGTCGTAGTTTATCGGACGGTAGTCTATACTTATGCTTAATCTTTTTACAAGTTATAGTTTATGTTTTATCATGAGTCACTGGTTGTTAGTGGCAAAGCAAGTGTAACCCGGGGTTAGAAATAAATATATTGTCATAGCCTTGCCCTTTCCTCCGGTAAGGGTGGCGGTAATGCCCCTCACCTACTTTTCGCTGCACTAATCATCGGCTAGTGGTTTATTTAGACTAAAACCAGTGATTACGGGTTTGGGGCGTTACGGAACCTCGGGACCAATCTAAGTCCGAGGTGAAGGAGGAGGAGGTGCTAACTCATACGAGTAAACCTAGACACTAGGTTTGATTCCACGATATCCAAGACCTATGAGTTCACCTCTCGCCAAAACAAATGGCGGACTCTAAGAAGGAGTTTGGATCGAAGGGAGAAGGACCTCAAACCGAGTAAAGACAGTAGAAAGAAGTGCTCCGAAAGGATAAGGAGTATTCTTACGGTAAGATGGAACAGAAGCAATCTGTTCCACGGTGAAAGGAAAGAGGTCAACCTCATATCCTTCCGGAATGTCATAGAGAACCTTGAGAACTTTAGAATTGGGGTTCTCTTTTGATGGATAGTAAGAAAAGAAAGTCCTTATAAGAATGAAGCACGAAGTCCGGCTTCAGAGGTCATCTAAGTTATAGAATAATTCTTTATGGACTAAAAAGGTTCTTTAGCATATTTTTCAAAGAAGTCATCAATAACTTCAGTGAAAGGGATGGGATTGGAGTTGAGAAAAGAGAGATTTCACATCAAAACTTTTGTGAGGTAGAGTGAGGTTGATATGAACTACCTTACCTTGGACAACAGATGAGATAACATCGTCTCTTGCTGTGATATGAGTATAAAATTCGAGTAACAAGGATTGGGTAGATATACTCACGTAAACACAGATTGTTGAAAACACCAGTTTTGGCAATGTGCTTCAACCAAGAAAAAGACTTTTTGGAAAGAATTTGTCGTCTAGGAAGAAGTGTCGGGAGACATTAAGTTTAGGGTCTTCCGAGGCGGGTTCTTTCCCTTTTCCTTGAGCAGACCTCATAGCTTGTGGACTTGGTTCCGGCCTTCTCTGTGATCGAACCTCCTTTCATGGCTTATCCTCTCTTAGGCATATTTGAGAAGATAGAGAGTGTTTGAGAGTAAAGAAAGAGAGCGAGTAGAGAGTAGAAAGCATAAATAATTGAGAAACAGAGTTTGAGTGCGAGAGTGAATGAATTCGAAAGCAAAGTAAGCGAGAGAGTGAGCAATAAGTAGGCAAAGTTAATGAATGAAAATGAAGCAATGCTATTTAAAGAGAGTAAAAGCTTTGAACCGCCTTTCGACTCGGTTACAAAGCAACGGTTATCATACCGTTGAGTCTCTTTGAGCATAACGGCTAGTTTCCAACAACTTTCTTCCAACAGACTAGTTCTATTAACTGTTCGCGTGACGAGAGAAAGAGAGAGAAGAAAGGATTTTCGAAAATATTTATGAGATTCTCCATTTATCTAGAGATGATCCCAAAATTTTGATGTCCATTTTGCTAAAATTTGAGTCCGACTTAGTAACGTGTCTAAGTAACTCAAAACACATTTAGGAAAATTATAACTCATAGCTTAGTCTCATTTCGTGTCAACTACTCCATTTGTTATCTACTCAAAGCATATAATAATCAATCATAGTAGAATAACTCATGCAATAACTCGGATAATCATGCATTTAACATGCCAAGCTCATGCCTAATAAAACAAAACAGATCTTCACTCGGAGGCTTAGTGAAAATAATCAACTAATTGAAATTTTGTAGGAATCAACTCAAGTTCAATATCACCTTTCTCATAATGGTCTCTCATAAAATGATACCCGACCTCAATGTGTTTTGTCTTTGAGTGCTCGAACTCGATTCTTGGTGATGTTGATTGCACTTTGGTTGTCACACTTGAATGGAATAGATGTGAATGACGGACCAAGATCCTTCAAGTGTTGCTTGGTCTAGAGAATATGAGGACAACAAGCTCTAGCTGCAATGTCCTAAGCCTCAACGGTTGATAGAGTAACCGAGTTACGCTTCTTTGAGTGCCAGGACATGAGTGCTTGACCTAGAAATTCACATGCTCCTGATGTGCTCTTTCTATCAACCTTGTATTGAGCATAGTTAGCATCCGAGTACCCAGTGACGGTCGGTTCGAGTATTTTGAGTACCGGAGACCAAGATTCCGAGTCCCTACAAGATATCTCGAAAATTCTCTTCACCGCAGTGAGATGTGATTCCTTATAATTAGCTTGAAATCTTGCACAATAACAAGTTTAATCGTGAATAATCATCTACAATAACAAGCACATATGATTTACCTCCTAATATTTTCACGAGAATTTCACCACACAAATCCATATGAACCAGTTTAAGTACTTTGGATGTAGACACGGCTTTGAGTGGTTTGAAAGACGATTTGACTTGCTTTCCTTTTTGCATGCTTCATAGATATTATCTTTCTTTAATGCACGATTATGTAAATCCCTCACTAATCCATGAGATACGAGCTTCTTGATGGTATGCATGCTAATATGAAATAGTCTATGATGCCATGTTCGTGAATCATCATTCAAAGATGCTTTCAAACATGATAAATTCCGACTAGAATATGAGAGAGGAATGGTATAAGTGCTACCTAACCTCGGACCTAAGAGCTTTGTCTCTTTGGCGACCGCATCGGATATAAAGCGGTTGGCTTGAGTAAATCTTACCTCTTGACCTTCGTCACATAGCCGAGAGATAATCGGGAGATTGTACTTGAGCCCTTTGACAAGGTAGACTGGACTCGACCGAGTTGTTTTCTTGACCAATCTTGTCAATCCCAACTATCTTACCTTTGCTATTGTCTCCAAATATGACTTTTCCTCATTTCATATCTTTTATCTCGGATAAGAGTTTTAAGTCTCCAAACATATAACGTGAACGACCATCTGTCTAAGTACCAGCGACCCTTTTGTTTTTGAGTCACCTTTTGAGGAATTGTTTCCTCAAGCATCCGAGTTGTCACTATCTCGACTCGGATCTAGCTTCTAATTCATCGGCTGCCATTAGACACTTGAGTCATCGGAATCATCATATTAAGAGGAGTCATCATCGCTCCAGGTAGTCACCATAGCATTTTTCTTCTTTTTGTCCTTCTTTCTCTTTAGACAGTCCTTGACTATGCGCTCCTTGCTGCCACACTCAAAACAACCAGAATTCTTAGTTAAAGATAATTTAGAAGGGGATAAGTATTTACCTTTCTTGTCTTTCTTATAGAACTTCTCCTTGGGCCTCTTTTGGCACTTTTATTACTTCATCATCTTTTTGAAGCCTTGGGCAATGAGTGCCATGGGATCTTGTTCCGTGTCCGAGGAGCTTAGACTTTGTAGTATGCTTTCCGAGGCCTTGAGTGCGATGTTCTTTTGGTGTTGACCATAGCATCTTCTTCTTCTAGATGCAACTCATGAGTGAGTAGCTTCCCAATAAGCTCAGCTGGCTTCAATTGATAGAGATTCCGAGCTTTTTTGATTGCTATCACCTTGGAACCCCATCTCCTCTTAGGTAGACTTCTCAGAATTTTTCTTACGATTTCTTCATGAGAGATCTTTCTACTTAGAGATTTGAGATTATTGGTAATCTTAGTGAACCAGACGTACATTTGAGTGATGTTCTCCTTACGCTCCATTCCGAACGGCTCATACTTGTGAAGGTATAGGCTTATCTTTGCCTCGCTTCACTAGGTTGGTTCTTTCATAGCTGTTGATCGCTGTATCCTACACCTCTCTCGGCTATGTCATAGGTCGACACTCGGTTGTATTCTTATGAGCTGATAGCACACATAAGAGTGTTCATGGCTTTGAAGTTCTTTCGAACTTCGATTCTCTTCGATAGTGTACTCTGCCTTTTCTTTTGGCACAACTCTTGCTCCTTTCATCTTTGTAGGAATGTAGTCCCCATGCTTGATGATGTTCCAAACATCCTCATCATGATCCTAGAGAAAGCACTCCATTATCTTCTTCTAGTGTGCAAAGTTTGATCCCTTGAACTTTGGTGGTCCGTTGACGGATCTTCCTTCATTCAAACTCTCCATTGTTTTGAGCCATCTTATCTTTAGACCTTTGGATTGTCGGATCCTCTTGAAAGGCTTGGATCCGATACCAATTGAAGGTTTGCTCTTGGAGAGGTTAAGTCACCCTAGAGGGGGTGAATAAGGTAATGGAAGATTTTAGAGAAAATGCAAATTGTTTTGTACTGAACCGACTTAGAAATAGATTTTGAGTCTAGATTGGAATCAAAAAGTGAAATACACAAAGAAATATGTGGAAACCCTCCAAGGGCGGAAAACCATGAACAATGCTAATCCAAGCACCAAGTGTAAAGGTTTGCTCTTGGAGAGGTTAAGTCAACCTAGAGGGAGGGGGTGAATAGGGTGATGGAAGATTTTAAATAAAATCAAACTCTTTTTTCATGGATATGAGCGGAAGAAGATTCTTATTCTAGATAGGACTCTGAAAGATAGACAAACGAAGTACGTGGAAACTCTCATGGGGCGGAAAACCACGGACGAGTGCTAATCTAAGCACCAAGTCCGAAGGTTTGCTCTTGGAAAGGTTAAGCCACCCCAGGGGGTGAATATGGCGATGGAATATTTTACATAAAATCAAACTCTTTTTGCACAAATACCGAAGTAGATTTTGAGTCTAGATTGGACTAAAAAAATAGACAAACGAAGTACGTGGAAACACCACAGACAGTGCTAATCCAAGCACCAAGTTAAATCCACTAATTGAATCCACAATTACAAAGGATCGACTCTATCCAAAATTTCTCCCTTAGACAATTCCTTTATAAGATTTTCCTAAACTTAGAAGTTCCCTTCTCTAATCTAGAACTTCATGATCGAGTCAACCCTTAGAGTCAAAGACAACTGAGCTGAATTACCCCTTACAGCTCAGTCAAGGGACTTACAAAGAAAGTAAGAAAAGAATGTAAGTGATTACAAGACTTTCTTTACAACTCGGAAAGTAAGAATTATAGACTTGGAGTTGTAAGTAGAAGATTGAGTAAGAATGAGACCAGCAATTGGTTCAACAATGAATTCGGCAACCTTCAAGTCTTGTGAGTTGGCATCTATTTATAAGCACCCGGGTAGAATGGTTGTTGAGTTTGATTCCGGACTTGTGAACATCACTAGCCATTGTAATGGCTATTCTTAGTAACTCGAAAAGATCTCGCTGGGATGTGAATGTTGTGCAACGGCTCTTGGCTCCAAAAGTTGGTCCAATTATCCGGCGGTGATTAAAAATTGAGGTAGAAACAATCGTTAGACTCAAAGTTGCGGTTTTCCAGCTTTGGAAACAAAGAACCCCGACACGGTGTGTGAGCCATGTCCGGAAATGGTTAATCTCTATCCGCTTGTGTTTAACGACTAGAAACTAGTTACTTTTGTACTTCAAAATTAGATTAGGCTCGTTTGAATAACCTAAAAAGCAAAACACATTGGTACTTAAAGTATAAAAATGCTTTGGTCTAAGATTAGGCAATCATAATAATTAAATTAGAGTAATTAAGCACTTAATTATCTTTGGCCTAAAAGACTGGATTTTTCTAAGTTTAATATTCATTATGTTCAGATTTTATCTTGAGTCAATCCTTAAATGATTAAGTTAGAACGAATAAAATATTAGGATACATGAACTTGATCTAACAAATAATTCTCTAGAATAATCTGACTTAATACATGGAATTAATGTTGTAATTCATTTTAGCTTGAAACAAGAAGTCGGTGCTCGGAATAAATAAGTTAGAGAAATTATTTGTTCATGCAATAGTTCTAGGTGATGTTTGAGTGGGTTAAAAGCATAGTTATAAGAGATATGCAAGAATGTGCTTTTGAGTGGGTCGGAACAGAATGAAAACTTAGATAGAAGTTTCTATAAGGCTCAGAATAACTTAGAATCAAAACCCAAGAGAGATAGAGAGTTATACCCGAGTCTTCAATCTCCCTCGTTTTGATGAACGGCATTTCATACTTAAGATAGAAACTTGTTAGTTCGAATAGTTTAGTTTTCACAACGAATTGATCGGAGCAAAAGAAGATCTCAATCAAAACTTAAGATATTGATAAGTAGAGCTCAAATCAAAACATAACTCAGAATATGTTTCTTGATATTAATTAGAGCAAAGAAAAATTAATCGGAGCGAGATATGATACAAAGTCAAGTATCGTAGCTAAATATATAACTCGGAAACGAGATATGTTAAAGAGTCAAGTATTAGAGCTATTAGAGAAAAAAATGTAACTTAGAAACATATATGCTAAGAAAATAAATTTCATTCATTGCCAAAGTCATATATACAAGAAACCGACAAATAACTAAACTCAAAAAAGGGGAAAAACTCCCCTAGACCAAACATCTCAATTTTCTATCTATTTCTCTCCCTCTATGCATTTCAAGCAAAATCCAACAGGAGGGAGAAACGATCAAGTAATTACAAAAGGATGTTGGACGTCCGAGCAAAAAGAAAAGAAAGATTAGGAGTGAGAACGAGGGCGGATTGTCTTGAGGTTGAGGAGCGAGCAGTGTGCCTTCGCCTATATGCTTGTGTGGATGTGGTTGAGCAAGGAGGCTGCAGAATTGGTACATCAGGAAGTAGTGATGTCCTGGTTTTAGGAACCAAAGGTATATCATCCTTAGCTTCTTCTTCTTCCTCAAAGATAGCTGTTGGTTGGGCTTCTAAGGCGGGGGCTTTTGACTCGACCAACATCACCAGCCTCTTCCGAGGCACTCGAGCATGATTAGAAGAGATCGGCTTAGGCTATTTGTTGCCCTGGTCCTCGGGCTCAGCAGCTTCTTCCTCTTGTGTTCTCTTCTTCTACTTTTCCCTCTTCGACTTCTCCTTCTTCTTCCTCGGCTTTAGCTTCTTTCTCAGCTTAAGCTTCCTTCTCGGCTTCAACTGCTTCCTTAGCCTTAGCCGATGTGACTTGGCAGGGCTAGAGGACTCCTCGAAGTGTCGGTAGTTTTGAGTCCTCAGCTACCTTGGACCTGTACTCTTAGAGACGTCCGATCTAATCGCGTTGTTCCTTGATGATCTCCTTGAGCTCAAAAATTAGTTCTTAGTTCTCTCGGAGATGAGACTAAGCTTGTTTTTGCATCGGAACCAAGGTTGGAATGATAGTTTTGAAAATTTTTAGAGTTGATTGAAAATCATCTATCAAAGAAGCAAATTTGTTGGCTATTTGTGTAAATAACTCAACGAAGGAGTAGGTTGAGAAGCGAAGGTCCAGTGAGTCGGTAGTGGGACCTCGGGAGTTGTCCGAATCCGAGGAGGATGAGGTAGCTTAGACACATGAATCTAGACACTAGGCTCAACTTCCTGGTATCCTAGCCCCGAAAGCTCATTCCTACCTAAACAGACAGCAGGTTCCAAGCAAGCCATGGGGTCGAGAGGAAGAGGGACCCGAAATTGCTTGAAAATAGCAGATCGAAGTGCCTCAAAGGAAACAGAGCAGATTTCTTAGAACGCGTAGGCAAAATTGCCATCTCGCTCTAGAATTGAGGGAAAGAGGTCTACCTTATAGCCCTCGAGAATATCACGAGAGAACCTTGAGAACTTTTAAGTTGGGGTTCTCTTTACGAGAATGATGAGAAAAGAAGGTTCTCATCGGAATGAAGCAAATGAGTCTTGCTTCGACTTCATTTGAGTCACGAGAGAAATTCTTTCTAGACTCGGGAACTTCTTTAGCATACTTATCAAAGAATTTAGAAAAAGAGTCTTCCCATCGAAGAGTTTGTAAAGTAAGGCAAGGTTGACTCGAATGGTTTTACCCCGAACAAGAGAAGTAATGATGCCTTCGTTGGCGAGTCATATGAGAATAGAACTCGGACACTAGGCCTGGATAGATATATTCACAAAAACAAAGATAGTTGTACACACCAATTTTCATGATTTGTTTCAACCAGGAGAAGGAGGTGGTAGGAAAGAATTTTTCGTCTAAAATGAAATGTTGAGTGACAAAGAATTTCGAAGGGTCCGAGGCAACTTCTTTACCTTTGATTGTTGTGTCCTCGAGTCCTAGACTTGGTCCGGCCTTCTTGGTGGCCGAACCTCCTTCTTGAGTAGCTCCTCTCTTAGCCATGTTCGCAAAGAGATTAGAAAGAGTAATTGAGAGAGAATAGAGTCTAAAAAGACTTGAGATTAAGAGAGAGAGAACACGAATGAGTGAGAGAGAGTTTGAGAGCGAAAAAATAGCAAGAGTGCGAGTAATAAGTTTGTAAGTGAAGAAAAGAAAGCGAAGTGGTGCTATTTATAGCAGTAAAAGGCTTCCAACCGTCTTTCCGACCCAAATACCAAGCAGTAGTTCTTAGACCGTTGTGTCGCTCCGCACTCGTAATAGACTAGTTTTCCAACAAATTACTTCCAACAGCTTAGTTTATGCTGCTTGTTCACGTAACGAGAGAGAGAGAGAGAGACAGAGAAAGAGAGAGAGCAAGAAGAAAGAGTTTTCGAAAATATTTATGGGATTCTCCATTTATCTAGAGATGACCTCATAATTTTGATGTCCATTTTGCTCATAATCTAAGTCCGACTCAAGTAAAAATTTTTTAGTGACTAGCACTCGAATACTAATAACTCATAGCACGCTTTCACTTTCAGTCAACTCGATCCATTTGTTATCTATTCAAAGTATATAACACATAATCATGAAATGATAAAACATGCAACAAATCTCATAATCATGCATTAATCATGCCAAGTTCATTCCTAATAAAACGAAACCGACCCTCACTAAAAGGCTTAGTGAAAATATCGACTAACTCGAAACTTAGTAGGAATATATTCAAGTGCAATATCAACTTTCTCATAATGGTCTCTTAGAAAATGATACCCGACCTCAATATGCGTAGTCTTTGAGTGCTGAACTGGATTCTTAGTGATGCCGATTACACTTTAATTATCACACTTGATTGGGAAGGATGTAAATGATAATCTAAGATCCTTAAGTGTTGCTTGATCTAGAGAATCCGAGCACGTAAAGCTCCAGCTGTAATGTACTCGACCTCAGCAGTTGATAGGGCAACCGAGTTCCGTTTCTTTGAATGTCAAGAGGTGAGGGATTTACCAGAAATTGACATGCTCCTTAAGTGCTCTTTTTATCAACCTTGTATCTAACATAGCCAGCATCCGAGTCTTTTGAAAACTATAAACCAAAAGTCCGAATCCATGCAAGATATCTAAAAATCCTCTTCACCGTAGTAAGATGGATAAACTGCTACTCATAGGTGTTGCTACATACTTCACATCTCGTAGCTTGTATTTATTCAATAGCTCCTTGGTGTATCTAGATTGATGGACATAAATGCCATCCTTATCTTTTTCGATTTGCGGACCAAGAAAGAAATTGAGTTCTTCCATCATACTTATTTGGGACTCTTGTCTCATGAACTTAGAAAACTCTTGGCACAGAGTTTCATTGGTAGCTCTAAAAATGATATCATCAACATAAATCTGAATGATAATAAAATTATGCCCCTTGGTTTTTATTAAAAGAATTTTGTCAATCTGACCTCTTTTGAAATCATTTTCAACCAAGAAATTGCTTAGTCTTTCATACCAAGCTCTAGGAGCTTGTTTAAGACTATATAAAACTTTTTGCAACTTGAAAACATTATTTGGAAATTCCGAGTTTTCAAATCCGGGCGTTGCACACTTGACGTAAACTTCTTCTTGAATAAAACCATTGAGAAATGCACACTTGACATCCATTTGATAAAGCTTGATGTTCATGCAAGATGCAAATGCTAGGAGAATTCTGATTGCCTTAATCCTAGCAACATGTGCAAAGGTTTCCCCACAATCAATTCCTTCCTCTTGGTTATATCCACTGAGCAACTAGTCTAGCCTTATTTCTAACTACCAACCCTTTCTCATCTAGTTTGTTCTTGAAAACCCATTTGGTTCCTATTACTAGGTGGTCGGAAGGTCGTTTGGTCGGAGTCTAGACTTGGTTTCTTTCAAATTTATTTAGTTTTTCTTGCATGGCCGCTACCCATTCTCGGTTCGGTTAAGGCTTCTAGTACATGTTTAGGTTTAGTTAACGATATGAATGCTAAAAATGCACATAGATTTTACAAAGAAGAATGAGTTCTTACCCCACTGTTGATATCGAAAGTATGTTCTCAAGTGGGTGATTGGATGCATATTTGAAAGATCTACATGTCCTCCGGTTTACTAAGTTTGTTGGTTGAATAGGATGATCTTCGGTTGGTTGCTCTTGTTGAGCTTCGTATTGGCTTGTTCTTGAGCATTCCGGACTGGCTCTTAAACTTGTTCATTTTGAGTCACAACATTCTAAGTTGCCTAAGTTCTTTTGGTTTGACTCTTTCCGAGTTCAGCTTCGGTAATGCCATCTTCATCTCTATTAAGCTTGAGATTTGAGAGGGTGGATTCACCTACCCTACCAAGATCAATCTCATCAAAGATAACGTGGATGCTTTCTTTCACTTTGTTAGTCCTTTTGTTAAAATTTTGATAAGCTTTACTATGAGATAAGTAACCTAAAAATATACCTTCATCCGATCTAGTATCAAACTCAATCGGATGTTACCATTATTATGCACATAACATTTACATCTGAATGGTTTGAAGTAGGAAATGTTAGGTTTCTTTCCCTTGTACAACTCATAGGGTGTCTTCTTCGGGATGGGTCCGATAAGGCATCTGTTTAGTGTATAGTTTGTCTGTGTTCACTACCTCAACTCGGAAATAGTAAGGTAGATTTTTAATCATCATGGTCCTTCTTATTTCTTCAAGAGTCCAGTTCTTTCTCTCCACTACTCCATTTTGTTGAGCGAGTTCTTGGTGTAGAGAAGTTGTGAAGATGCCATTCTTGTCACATAAATCTACAAATTTTGAGTGGTCAAACTCCCTTCCATGGTTGGTTTTAATCCTTCTAATATCGATCCGAGACTCCACTTGAATTTTCCTGCAGATCTTAGTGAATTCTTTGAAGGCTTCATTCTTGTTCTTTAGAAAACATACCTAGGTAAATCATGAATAATTGTCAACAATCACAAGTACATAAGACTTACCTCGAAGGCTTTTCACAGGAATTTTACCACACAAATCCATGTGAACTAACTCAAGCACTTTGGATGTAGACACAATTTTGAGTGGTTTGAAAGATGATCCGACTTGCTTTCCCTTCGTGCATGCTTCACATATTTATCTTTCTTAAATGCACAGTTAGGTAAACCCCTAATTAATCCATGAGATGCAAGTTTCTTGATAGTATCCATGCTAATATGACCTAGTTTACGATGCCATATCCATGAATCATCATTCGGAGATGCTTTTAAATAAGATAAACTCTTATTAGAATATGAAAGAGAGATAGTATAAGTGTTACCTGACCTCAAACTTGAGAGCTTTGTCTCTTTCGTGATCTGCATTAGAAATATAATAGTTGGTTTGAGTGATCTTGACCTCTTGGTCTTTGTCATATAACCGAGAAATGGTAAGGAGATTGTACTTAAACCCTTTGACAAGGTAAACTGGACTGATTGAGTTGTTTCCTTGACCAATCTTGCCAATCCCTACTATCTTGCCTTTTGCTATTCTCTCCAAATGTGACTTTTCCTCCTTTCAAATCTTCTAACTCTGAGAAGAGCCTTGAATCTCCTAACATATGATGGGAGCAGACCACTATCTAAGTACTAGTGACCCTTTCGTTTCGAGTCACTTGCAAAACATAAATAAAACAACCCTTCTTACTTTCTCTTATGAACCCAGTAACCCCCTTTATTGTGGTCCTTTTTGAGGAAGAACACTTTTGGGAATCCAGATTTGAATGATTTTAGGTCCGGTCTAATTCCGAGTCTTCTTTTAGGAAACCGAGCCTGTGTCTCTTTTCTTTGAAAATGTTTTCTTTTGTAAACACGTGGAGAAAGCTTTTTCCTATAAATTGGTCCAAACTGAGTCCTCTTTTCATTTGTATGAATGGGACCATGCTCAGCCTTCCTAAACATTACAGTGCTGGAATCGGTTTTGAAAAGACTACAATAGGAATTAGATTCCTCTTCAACGATTATAACCAAGTCCTTCTTTTCTAAAAGAGACACACCGAGAGCCAAGTAAAAGATCAAGGTTTTTCTGTCCTTAAGTGAGTTTTAAAACAAGCTCTTGAGACTCATTGAGCTTCTTTTCCAGCTTGCTCATTCTCGGTTCCGAGTGACTCGGATTTAGTCTCATTATCTTAAGGCTGGTCTCGAGTACTTTTAGATTTTCTCGTCAAGTTTTCTAACTCATTTTTCTAAACATTGCTCTCAGTAGTAAGAGACTTGAGTAGTCTTTTGAAATTTGAAGAGTCGAATTGGACTTTTCTTCCAAAGTAAAAATATATCTAGCTAAATCAACTTTTGAAAACTTAAGGAAGTATTCAATTACCTCCTAAGGACTTGTTTCCTCGATATCTAAGTTATCATCGTCCGACTCAAATTCAGCTTCCGAGTCTAGCGAGTGCCATAAGACACTTTCAGTCATCGGAATCATCTTCTTCGGATGAGTCATCATCACTCTAGGTAGCCATCATAGCCTTTTTCTTCTTTATGTCCTTCTTTCTCTTTAGACAGTCCTTGACTATGTGCTCCTTACCAGTCACATTCAAAACAACCGAGTTCTTAGTTAAAGATAACTTTGAAGGGGGTGAGTAGCTACCTTTCCTGTCCTTCTTATCTTTCTTGTAGAACTCTTCCTTCGGCCTCTTTTGCCACTTTTTGTACTTCGTCATCTTTTTGAAGCATTGGGCAATGAGTGCCATGGGATCCTCTTATGATTCCGAGGAGCTTAGACTTTGATGTCTGCGTTCGTGGCCTTTAGTACAATGTTCTTTTTGGTGCTGACCTTGGTATCCTTTTCTTCCGGATGAATTTCATGAGTAAGCGGCTTTCCAATGAGATCTTTCTACCCAAAGGCTTCAGTTGAGAGAGATTCTGAGCCTCTTTAATAGTTATCATCTTGGGACCCCATTTTCTCTTTGGTTGACTTCTCATAATTTTTCGACCACTTCCTCGTGTGAGATCTTTCTACCCAAAGGCTTGAGATTGTTAGTAATCTATGTGAATTGAGCATACATTTGAGAGATGTTCTCTTCCGGCTTCATTTTGAACAACTCATACCTGTGAAGATATTGACTTATCTTTCCCTGTCTTACTTTACTTGTTCCTTCATAGGTGTTGACAAGAGTGTCCCACACCTCTTTGGCTGTGTCACAAGCAAAGACCCTATTGTACTCTTCCGAGCTGATGGCACACATCGGTGTGTTCATAGCTTTGATGTTCTTTTCGAACTTCTAAATTTCTTCGATTGTGTACTCAATTTTTTTATGTTAGATCTTACGCCTTCCATCTTCATTGGGATGTAGTTCTCATTCTGGATGATGTTCTAGACATCTTCATCGTTATGCATCAAGAAGCATTTCATCATCTTCTTCCAATGTGCAAATTTTGACCCCTTGAACTTGGGTGGTTTCGTAGATGATCTTCCTTCATCGAACTCTCCATTGTTCCGAGCCATTTGATCTTATACCTTTAGATTATCAGATCCTCTTGAAAGGCTAGGCTTTGATACCAATTGAAGGTTTGCTCTTGGAGAGGTCAAGTCACCTTAGAGGGGTGGTGAATAGGATGATGGAAGATTTCAAATAAAATCAAACTCATTTTGCACGGATATGAGCGAAGTAGATTTTGAGTCTAGATTGGACTCGAAAGATAGACAAATAGAAGTATATAAAAACCCTCATGGGGTAAAAAACAACGGACATTACTAATCAAAGCAACAAGTCAAATCCCCTAATTGAATCCACAATTATAAAGAATAGACTCTAACTAGAATTGCCCCTTAGACAATTCCTTTACAAGATTTTCCTAGACTCGAAGTTCCCTTCTCTAATCTAGTACTTCGTGATCTGAGTTAACCCTTATAGTAAGGGACAACCGAGCTGAGTCACCCTTTTACATCGCAGTCAAGGGACTTACAAAGAAAGTAAGAAAAGAATGCAAGTGATTACAAGACTTTCTTTACAACTTAGAAAGTAAGAATTACAGAGTTGGGTTGTAAGTATAAGATTGAGTAAGAATGAGACCAGCAATTGGTTCAACAATGAATTCGGTAACCTTCAAATCTTGTGAGTTGGCTTCTATTTATAAGCACCCGGGTAGAATGACCATTGAGTCCGATTCCGGACTTGTGAACTTCACTAGCCATTGTAACGGCTATTCTTAGTAACTCGAAAAGATCCGTTGGGATGTGAATGTTGTGCAATGGCTCTTGGCTCCAAAAGTTGGTCCAATCATCTGGTGGTGATTAAAAATTGAGGTGGAAACAATCGTTAGACTCAAAGTTGCAGTTTTCCAGCTTTGGAAACAAAGAACCCCGACACGGTGTGTGAACCATGTCCGAAATGGTTAATCTCTGTCCGCTTGTGTTTAACGGCTAGAAACCGGTTACTTTTGTACTTCAAAATTAGATTAGGCTCGTTTGAATAACCTACAAAAGCAAAACACATTGGTACTTAAAGTATAAAAATGCTTTGGTCTAAGATTAGGCAATCATAATAATTAAATTAGAGTAATTAATCACTTAATTATCTTTGGCCTAAAAAGTGGATTTTTCTAAGTTTAATATTCATTATGTTCGGATTTCATCTTGAGTCAATCCTTAAATGATCAAGTTAGAACAAATAAAATATTAGGATACATGAACTTGATCTAACAAATAATTCTCTAGAAATAATCTGACTTAATACATGGAATTAACGTTGTAATTTATTTTAGCTTGAAATAAGAAGTCGGTGCTCGGAATAAATAAGTTAGAGAAATTATTTGTTCATGCCATAATTCTAGGTTATGTCCGAGTGGGTTAGAAGCACGATTACAAGAGATATGTAAGAACGTGCTTTTGAGTGGGTCGAAACGGAATGAAAACTTACATAGAAGTTTCTATAAGGCTCATAATGACTTAGAATCAAAACCCAAGAGAGATAGAGAGTTATACCTGAGTCTTCAAAGTCAAATCCACTGATTGAATCCATGATTACAAGGATCGACTCTTTACACAATTGCTCCGTTAGACAATTCCCTTACAAGTTTTCCTAGACTCGAAGTTCCCTTATCGGATCTAGTACTTCCTAACCGAGATAATCTTTACAGATCGGGGACAACCGACTCGAGTTAACCCTTACAACTTAGTCAAGGGACTTAGAAAGTAGAAAGAGTAAAACTTATTACAAGACTTTCTTCATAACTCGGAAAGTATGAATTACGGAATTGGAGTTGTAAGTCGAAGATTAAGTAAGCAATAGAAAGTGTTAAACAATGTCTTAGGCAATCTTCGAGTCTTGTTAAGTGGCTTTAATTTATACATAGTAGGGTAGAATGACCTTTGTGACTTGTTTTGGACTGGAGAACTTCAATAGCCATTGTAACGGCCAATTTGGTCACTCGGAAAAGGATCTATTGAGATGTGAATGTTGTATGGTGGTATGTGGCTTAAAAATTAGTCCAACCCTTTGGTTGAGATTGAAATGTTGGGTGGAAACAATCGTTAGACCCAAAGTTGTTGTTTACCGAATTTGGAAACAAACAACCTTGGCACGGTGTCTAAGTCATGTCCGTAAATGGTTGATTTCTATCTCGCTGGTGTTTAACGACTATAAACCGATCTGCTTTTGTAATTCAAAAATAGATTAGGCTTCTTTAATCAACTCTGCAAAAGCAAATCAAAGTAGTACACAAAGTATAAAAAATACTTTGGTCAATAATTAGGCAAAGATAATAATTAATTCAAAGTAATTAAGCACTTAATTATTTTCGAGTAAAAGGAGTGGAATTTCCGAGGCTAATATTCATTAGGTTCAAATTCCATCTTGAGTCAATACTTAAATGATCAGGTTAGAAAGAATAAATCATCAAAATATATAAACTTGATTAGATAAATAATTCTCAATAAATAAACTGACTTAGAAAGTGGAATTAACGCTGTAATTCATTTTCACTTAGAAAATTAAGTCGGTGCTCGGAATAAAAGTGTTTGAGAAATTATTTACTCATGCCATTATTCCGAGTTGTGTTTGAGTAGGTCTGAAACACGGTGAAGAATGTTATGCTTGATGAATGGTTTTTGAGTGGGGTCGAACATAATGAAAACTTAGATATAAGTTTCTTAAAAGTTCAGAATGACTTAAAATCAAAACCATAGAGAGAGAGAGTTATACCTAAGTTTTCAAAGTGCGCATTTGGAGTCGCATCCAAAAGGTTTTTAGGCTTCATCATTCGGTATAGAGGCATTGAGGTCAACCCTTCTAAGATCAAAGCGATCCAAGAGATGTCTAAACCAAAGAATTTAAAAGGGCTTCGAGGCCTTTAAGGTCGTTTAGCTTACATCCGGAGGTTCATATCAAATCTTGTTGTTCGTTGTCACCCTTTTAGCCACCTCATGAAGAAGGACACACTTTCCAAGTGGGATGAGTCATGTCGTAAAGGCTCTAAAAGCATTAAGGAGTACTTGTCTAACCCTCCCGTGCTGGGAGCTCCCATACCTGGTAAGTATCTTATACTCTATATCGCAACTCAAGAAGCTGTCCTCGGGTGGCATTGTGTACTCAAGAAAATGAAGAAGTCAAAGAACGAGCTTTATACTACCTCTGTTGTACTTTGGTTACATCCGAGTTGAATTACTCCTCGATTGCGAAGATGTGCTTAGCTCTCATGTTTACCTTACAAAATTTTAAGGCACTACATGCAGTCTTATAAAGTGTGAGTTATCTCTAAAGCGAGAGCCTATCAAGTACATCCTCTTAACTAGGAGGCTGCAAAGTGGGCTATGAACTTAAAATAGTACGACATTGTCTATGTGCCGAAAAAGCCGTAAAGGTTATGCATTAGTGGATTTCTTAGCAAATCGCACAATTCATGGTGATTGGGTGCTCAATGATGATCTACCAAGTTAAGATGTATTCTTCATTGATGTCCTTCCCCTTGGAAAATCTACTCGATGGAGCTGCAAGATAAGGTGGTGTCGATGCTCGGATTAATCATTGTTTCCTCTAAGAAACATATCCTTACATATTCATTTGTGTTAACTCAACTATTTCCAAACAATATAGGTGAGTATCGGGCACTAGTCTTCGACCTTCAAATGGCGAGTTGAGATGGGAGTCAAAAACCTCAACATTTATGGTAACTCGTAGTTAGTCATCAAGCAACTTTTAGAGGAATACAAAGTAAAGAAGGAAGCCCTCATCCCATACCATAAGTGTGCACTACGATTGCTAGACAAGTTTGAAACTGTCAAGTTGGAACATGTGCCTAAGAATGCCTAAAAGATGGTCGACCTTGAAAATCTTGCAATCACTTTATTTCAATGGGATGCTTTACCGACACTCCTTCCTTGGCCTTTGGTTATAATTCTTGGATAGTGAAGAGGAAACATGGGACATGGAGGAAGTACACTTAGGCATATGTTGGGCACACCAATCTTGGCCTAAATTGTACGATCACATCAATAAATTGGGTTATTATTGGCCTACTATGGTACAAGATTGTATTGATTATGCAAAAGGTGTGAAACTTGCCAATTTCATGCCAACTTTATTCATCAACCTCAAGAACCACTTCATCCGACTATGACATATTAGCTATTTGAGGCATGGAGGCTGGATGTGAGAGGACCAATCACACAAAAATCGTCTTCAAGTCATTCTCATATTTTGGCGGTAATCGACTACTTTTCTAAATGGGCTGAAGTAATCCCGGTAAAAGAAGTCAAAAAGAAAAATGTTTTTGAATTTATCTCGTGGACACATATCATCGACTAGTATGGTGTGTCTTACATCATCAATGACAATGGTAAACCATTCATCAACAAGCTATTGATTAGCAAATGATTTAGCAAAATCTTTCAACAAAACGCTTTGCAACCTCGTTCGCAAAGTAGTAGCAAAGTCCAAGCGGGATTGGCATGAAAGAATGGGGGAGGCTATTTGGGCATTCGAAACACGTACAAGATAGCGGCATAGTCAACCCCTTTTACTCTCGTGTATGGAGTTGAAGCTATGTTACCTCTTGAACTACGGATTCCATCGCTCCGCATCACCATACAAGAAGACTTGACAGAAGATGAAAATCACAAATTCGTCTAACTAAACTCGAGACCCTCTATGAGAAAGACTTCAAGCATAACAAAAGTTAAAATGTTATCAAGCTCGCTTATCACGAGCGTTGAATAAAAAGGTTAAACCACGTTCTTTTAAAGTCGGAGACCAACTACTTGTTGTAAGAAGGCTAATCATTATATCTCATAAGACTAGAAATAAATTCACATGAAAGGTGGATGCACCTTGTTTGAGAAGTCTACACTAATGGTGCCTACAAGATAGTTGACTCGAAAGAGTGTGAGTTGAGCCTACAAATGGTAAGTTCTTGAAGCTTTATTACCCTTGAAAGTTAATACTTGAGCTCCTAAGAAAGAGTTTAAATTGCTTATTCATAAAAGTTTCCTATCTTTCTATTACTCGTGACCTGCAACAAGTATAAATAATGAATGGTTTAAAAAAAAAGAAGAGGAAATCATCCGTGTATCACTTATGGTCCGCAATTTTATAAACCGTAAATGGCTAAATAAATAAATTTCTTTCTTTTTGGTAGATGTTTGAACTACTTATGGCTTGATCCTCTAGGGTGTTTCACTTACTTTAGGTACGTAGGAAACTTGGGCATTAGCCTAAGTATAACCCCGCAAAAAAGGAGTCATGCAAGGAAAGGGTAATATGATAACATCACAAAGCAAGACAATTGCAACATAATATTTTAAAGGATTCTCACTTAAAACTTTATCTAGATATCAAGTCTAGATTAAATAAATAAAAAAGGAAGCATGTGACAACTTATTATCTAAAAAATGACTAAACTAAGGTGACCAATGAAAGTTTTTCAAATCTTCGCATGACTCCTTGGTGTAAGTCTCCAGCTTTTCCAAGCTAGCCTTTGCATGGGGGTCGATCATTTCGGTGGCTTCAATGATGTCAAGTTGACCTTACAAGTCTACGATTTTGCTCTCGACTGTTTGAATCAAATCTCCATTACTAGTGATCTAAGCCTCAAGGTCTTCTTGCGCGTCTAAAGATTGCAACTCCTTTAGCAACTCGACTCGCCTTAACTTCACTTGCTCTAATTCAGCCTATGTTGCTTTACGTTGCGTTTTAACTTTGCTTGACAAATGACTTGTGCCTTAGAGGTCATATGCTTAGAAAATTTATCCCGCACACTTTTAAGGTCGCACGCTTGATTGATGGTTTCTTTAATTATATCTTTCAAAGGGGACAAATCAATGCCTACTTTGAAAAGATAGGCATAAATATCATCAAACTTATTTATAAGGAGATGAAACTATTCGAAAGAAGCAGAGGACACTTTTCCTAACATGCATTGGACCATGACTTGAGCTGCGCGCCTTTTGGCTTCCCGATAACATTTTCTGTGTGGAAAACTAAAACTTCACCATGTGAAGATCTTAATGGAGGTTGTGGATAGAAAAGTAGAGAAACACTTACAATAAGAGCTGAATCAACTTCATCATTGTCTTGGTTAGTGACGTTCGGTCTAAAAGATCTCTTCCACGTTAATGGAAGTAGTAACTTCCTAATGGTAAAGGGATATGTTCCATCTTTTGAGGTTCACGTCATCACTTTCCCCTATTGAAAAACATAACATGTTGAAGTACAAGCGACATAAGTGCATATATATATGCCAAAAAAATAAATACCATGCACTCAACAGAGTTTAGTTCCCAATCAAAGATGTCCAAAATGTTCTCTCCACCATTGGGAGGTGGACGACGGACCTTTCTAAGCTTTGGCACATATGTCTCAACATGGTGATTGTCTTGTTCAGAACAACACAAACAACAATAGATTTAAGCTTTTGTCTACATATCCTAAAAGGAGAAATCTCTAGAGGTGGCATGACTTACTCGTGTTACCTTTGCTTGGAATAGCGACACTTTCAATGGGAATAATAAAAATAGATATAGCGGGGATAACAACTTGTACTCCATGAATTTTCTCACATGGAGATCCATCTTTTATTATCGAGGTGGCAGATCATGAAGGTTTCCTAATATGTTTATGCTTTAATTTGAACTTCTAGCCATGAGTCCCTCCATCCTTTGGAATGTTTTCTCTGTATGAATCATCTCTTTTTCTCTTTAAGCGCTCTTCAAAGTGAGTACAAGACGAGATAAAAAAACATTTTTTACAACCACTCTTGGAAGTTACAAGTAGCCTTTTCTCAGGTGACCAACATGCTCCCGGAAATAACAAATGGCATCTCGTGTTGAAGCTCAAACATGCATAGTGAAGGTTAGGCATAACATGTGGCTCAATTAGGCTTTTGAAATTTATGTCGACAAGGATGTCTTGATGAAAACCAAACTGTCCGCTAATTGACAAGGATAATAATGCTCCGTGACTAAATTGTTTTCACACCAATAATTAATAAAGCTTTAAAGGATGCTTATGTAGTAAGGAAAGTCAGTTTTAGAGAGTTTCCCACCATCCATGAGAGTCTTCGATTGCCAATGGATGAATGTTAGGCAAAAGTCTATGCCCGAACAGATAATTTATTAAGCTTCTCCAAGGTGAAATGTTTTAGCTTGTCCAAGGCCGCTGAGTTTTACCATACTTGTGCTAAATGAAGATTAGATTTCAAAAGTACACATCCCAAAATACTTTGCCACTCATGCATAAAGGAAATTGGAAGGGAAAAGGCCTCTATTTCTTCCTAGATGTGAAGAGCGGAGACATCATTGAGTCCTTTATAGATACTTATGACAATTGCGGAAAGAAGACAATACACCCTTTCAAGCAACCATATTTGATGCAATCTTGAAAGTTTTGGGATGAATACAACCTGTATCTCTAACTAGAGAAATGAACATGCATAGCCAACAAGAAAGAAAAGTTGCAAGGTAAGTACTAGTACGTTCTCTAGTGGGAATTCGTAGCTCGTTAAAAGTAGTAGAGCGATCATCCCATTCAGGAACTTCCGCATTGATGATATATGACACCTAGTCGGGGACTTGACTCTCATGACTCGATAGGAATGTTGTACTTCCTAGGCCCACAGAACTAAAAGGAAATCCATTGCTCTATGGTTGGTTTACACATACGAACTTGCATGAGTTTATGACAAGTCTGTAAAGAGGTAGGTGCAACTTGAGAGAAGTTTGGTAAAGAGTTCTCATTTCGAAAGAATAACTTCGTTATAGAGACGTCCGGACAATGGCAACCTAAGAATATCTTGAATATTGAGCGGACAAATAGACACCTCGCCTTGAGAAGTACGTAAGGTGTTTGTCTCTAGGCACCAATGTTCACATTGGCACGAATAAGATCGGGGCATTTGTCATATAAGAAGAGTGAGGAATGTAAAGCATCAAATAAATGAAGGTTGATGAGATTTTCCTTGCAACGAAAAAGGATATCTTATAACCATTCCCAATAAAGGGGTTTGTAAGTAAACTCCTCGTGCAATGATAGTTTGCCCCATGATTTACATGCATTTTCAATATCATGGTGCAACAAGGGATATAAAGTGACGTTTTCCTCATCTTTAGAGTGACTTGACAGCAAGAATATCTCGCCTCATTTTCATTTTCTCTTTATACCAACAAGTCGTTATAGTGCTACTGAACTCGTCAACTTTGTCTCTTCTTCATCTTTCTCTTTTTCACTTGGTCGGATACAAAATAATACCAACGGTTAGTAATTTTGTCAATGAAAGTCACCATTTTTGAAGGAAGCATACAGGGAATAATTAAGTTAAAGAGTAAGTTATATGAATTATTTATTAGGATAATCATGATAACTTTATAATTAGACATGGGGACTCAAAGTTGTAAGTCACACAAAATCTAAAAAAGAAAAGCAAGATGAGGTTTAATTGTTCATGTAGCCGAGGAGTTTTTGGTTCTCCCCAAAAGTCATCATCTTTTAAGGGTGGTGTGCCTTAGATGTTGTCTTCGATGTCATCCTTAGTCTCATAGACATCCTTTTCACTCACCCACAACCCATAGACTTCGGGTCTAAGGAAGGTAAGCTAATTAGTGGCTTGGGTTCCTCGATGCCTTGAATGAAAGCAAAAGGTCCCACTAACCTCGAAATGGGTCCAGAAAAGATGGTTAAGGTTCCGTTGAATGGATTCTTGTTATTATTGGGTTTTTGAGTCTGTCTTAGGGAAAGGAAGTTGACCATTGTGGAACATGTTCTCTCGATTTGTTCTTGAAAGTCTAACATTACTCCGTATCATGTCCTCATGTATGGTGGTAGTTACCGACTTTTCCTATATCCCAGCTTTTTACTATTTTACATTTTTCGATTTTGTCTGTTATGGGTGGTAATTCAATTTTCCCTTTAGCTAGTAAGTGGTCGAGCGCTTGAGAGTAAGTGGTGTCTAGAGGAGTGTAGTTAGTATACCTATTAAAGGCCATTAACATCTGCACCCCTGTTGTTGTTGCTCGTGTTAGAGGTTTTCTTGTCTTTAGATTGGTAGTTACCTCTATAACCAACCATGACTTTTATGGTTGTGGCGGACAACTCTTCTTCAATCAAGCATACGACATCTCTAAGGGTTGTGAAGCTTATGAATGGTAAGAACTTCATACGTTGGTTATAAGCGGGACGAAAGTTCTTCATAATGATTCCGACTTTATCCTTCTAGGAAGGTCGGTCTACCATATGGGTAGCATTTACCCTCCATTTGGTGAGGAAGTCGGTGAAGCTCTCTTTCTCCCCTTGTTCGATTAATCGTAAATCTTGAAGGGTGACATGTAAATTAGTGTTATAGGAATATTGATGTAGGAATTCCTTACACATATCATTCCAGTTATTAACCTTGCGTGCATCAACTATGTTATACCACTTCATCACACATTATCAAATTTCCATGGGAAAATGATGTGATAGGTATCTTCGAGTACATTTTTAAGAGTCATTGCTCCTATGAAGTTGCGAACATGATGATGGGGATTTTCAAAACCATGAAACTTAATATCCGGCATAGTAAACTCAGGAGGTAGTTTCCCTTTGGGGATTGAAGTGAACCCCATGAGGTCAAAGTAGTGACTCTGAACATGGCAGATTCTCTTAGCATCTTTTCTATCTAATCTATGTGTGGATCAATCTTAGGTTCGGGATCGGGTGGCGGTGGAAGTCCTCTCTCTTTTCCTTCTTCTTCTTCTCTCTCTTTTCCCTTTCTTTCCCTTCATTCTCTGTCTCTCTTTCTCTCTCTTTCCTTTCCTTTCTCCTCATTTTTTTTAGAGATTTCGGGATAAGGTTAAGAGTTTCGGACATGGTTTTTATTTTTTGATCTTGAGCCTCAATCCGAGCTTCCATTTTAGTTGAGGATTCATTGAGCAATGTAATGATAGGAAATGGTTGTGGTTCTTCATCCACTAGAGGGGAATTGTTTTTAGGTACTCGTCCTATGATGGAAGATGAATTGAGCCGGTGTTGTATGCACCGAAGTTGGTCGCACTAGTGTAGATCGAGGGGAAGCAATAGTGGACTTTTTACGAAAGCGTTCTAACCTTTTTGAACTCGGATTCCAACAAAACCCAATGGCAGTAGGCTTCCCTATTCTGCAGTCCAAAGGATAACCGCTTAGGACCATGTTAAGAGAACCAATTTTTGGGGAGAAAGAGACTCAAGTGCTAAACCCGAAGAAACTAGAAAAAGAAAAAGAAAAGAATGCTCTTTATTTGGATGCACATAAGAAATTCAAAGCAATTAAAGGGAAATGTTATGATGCTAATGACTTAGAGCGGGATGAATTTTATTTGGCTAGTGCATAAGGAAAAGAAAAGACTTCCTTAATCCAAAGAGGATTGCGACAAGGACTTACCTATTTTGAGATGAAATTTATTTTTGGCTAAAATGCAAAAATGGACTCACCTAATTTGAGATGAATTTATTTTTGGCTAAAATGAAAAAATGGACTCACCTCACCTAATTTGAGATTAATTTAATTTTTGCTAAATACTGAAATGGGCTCACCTAATTTGAGATGAATTTAATTTTGGCTAAAATGCAAAAATAGACTCATCTAATTTGAGATGAATTTAATCGTGGATAAAATATAAATATGAACTCATCTAACATGAGATAAATTTATTTTTGGCTAAATGCAAAAAATACAAGTATGGTGAAAGTAAAAACAAAGCTTAAAAAAATAAAACAGATTGAGAAAAAGAGGAGGGTCCCCAGGGACCCTCCCGGGCTGACTGGAGGTGGCCGACACTCGGCTAAGTCCGGTGGCCGGTGGCTGGAGAAAAAGGTCGAGACTAAAGGAGAGTTTTTGACTTACTTAAAAATGCAATTAATGGATCGATCTTAAAAAAGGAAAACACAATTTGGACTTTTGGCTAAAAAGCACATAATGGATCAGCTCAAGGAAATTAATTATTGTATTTTATTTGCACCCATGCAACGGTTATTTAGCACACTCAACCTAATCTAAAAGGCTCATAAAAGAGAGGTTAAACACTAAAACAACCACAATCATTCAAGCATGCAAATGAAAAGAAAAGAACCACCTAGAAAACAGGATTTATGGTCAAAAGATGGATAAATCTAGGTAGGATACATGGTGTCTCATAGTCCGAGAATTTAGTCCTCCATGGGATGCATGACATGAAATAGCATTAATTCCCAAGTGCCTCTCGGTAAAAACCAAAAGGGCGTGCTATGAGTTGAGAGTAACCACCTTCCAATAATTAAGCCTAAGTGGGCCTATTGGGTGAGTAGGTCGACCTCTTCCAAAAATGTTCTTAAGGGTCAAGCCTAATGGTGAAATTAAAAGCCACTATGTCGAAGGCTGCCTAGATGTAACATGTCTAATGCAAAACACATTAAAAAAACTCACAATTCGATTTTTCAAGTCTCACCCTCTTAATAAGTGATACATCCCAAGTTGAGTCGCCACTCGTAGGAACTAGCAGCCCCCGCCTCCCTGCGTAAGATAAGTGGTGGACGGCGAACCGAAGTTTCCCATGGAGCGGCAGTGGTTGTCTTGATTTTAGGGTTTTGAAAATGATTTTTGGGAGTGCGGTACGTCTCTTATTGAGATTTTCGATTTTTGTAATTTAATTTGAAATAGTTTAAGCACTATGACTATTAGCGATTTTTATTAATTATTTAACTTTACAAATTTATTTTAGAAGGTCTGGGGATATTATTTCATAATTTAAGAAAGTAAGAAAAACATAGTTTGCATTCTCGCAGCAAGGCTTTTGTGCCAAAAGGTGTAATAACACCGATTTGGACCAACAACCATGCCCAATAGCCGGCCAACGCCGGCGAAAGCTAGCACCCTCCGAGTTAACAGCACCAGCCATAGGCTGAGATCGAGGGTCAATCTCAGTCCATGGCCTTGGCTGTTAGAAAGTAGATCTATTTTTGCCATTAAATTAGAAATGGCAAGATGCAATTTCGGAGAAATAAAAAAATAGAAAAGGGAAAGTCACTATACGGTTCTAGGAATAAAAACTAAAAAATAAAAGAATACTCTTCTAACCTTAGTATGGGAAAACTAAGCTTGAAAGAGTTTTAAAAAATGAGTCTATCGGTCTACAACTAAAAATCCAGGGTTCATAGGCAAAGGTACGAAATGTAAGGATAAGCCCTCCATTCCGCCGGTTAATGGACGGGCTCTACTAATTCGAATTATGAGATTAAATAGCATGCTTTTAATCAAGCATACAACATGCCAACACATATTATTAAATCAATCAAACCATGCGAAGAAAGCAGTAAAAATAGTTAAGCAAGCGATAAAGGAAGCGAAAAGAAAAATGAGGAAAATAAAAATTATAGCGGGCGGGGAGGAACTAAAGAGACATTACATTTTAATCCACAATATGGAAAGCATTAAAGGCATAAATTAAATAAATCGTTAAGGAGTAATGAAAATGGATTGAGTGCCCTCGCATTTGTCCCACCTACTAATCTTAGTTCACGAACCGGATCCGTAAGCATGACGACGGGCAAGCGAGATTAATTAAGAGAGGCTTTTCGTGAAATTTGTGGTGGTAAGTAGTGTAAGAAAAAAATGAAGATGCTTACTAGAGTAATGGTGATTGCCTAAAGATTAACCAAGAGTTCGGAATGCTAATTTAACATTCGATAGCTCTTAGTTTAAAGTTAGTATGGATGCTTTGTAGGAATTAGCTAAGTTAGGATTCGAGCATCATGTAGCATAGGAATTGGCCATCTCTAAAATGAGAGGTTAAGCCCTCTATTTATAGAGGAAAGGTTAGGTTAGAAAATAACCTAAAAGTAGTGCAAACAACCGTCCAAATAGTTGAACCGAATCGGCCGGAATCTAGAAAAAACAAGATAAAATCAGCTTGGACCAGGAATCCCTTGGGAGGTGCCGAGAATCGCGGCGCCATCCTCAAAAAGGCGTCGTTAGAGAACTGTCTTCCGTGCTTCGCTTGGACGTTTGGAGCAAAACGCGGCGTTTTGGCATGGAAAGGCGAAATGCGCAGCGCTAGCCAAAATGGTGTCGTACGGACGCCTAAAGTTCCATGCCTCACTTGGGCGCCGGAGGAACAAAACGCGGCGTTTTGGCACTGTGGGCCATGAAACGTGGCGCTAGCCTAAACGCTGTCGTGCGGACGTTTGAGCTATGTGTTTCACCGGGACTTTGAGGATGAAAACACTGCGTTTAGTGCACAGCAGAGCTCGAAACGCGGTCACGACCTTCTCTTGATTCGGAGCCTTGACCCAGGCTTGGTCCGACCGAAAGAAAATGGGTTTGTGGGCCATCCAAAGCTAATGTTTTTGGCATTAATGGATTCTTTGTGGCTTACCGGCTTCCGTCACGCCAATCGGACTCCGATCGTAATCTGAGTTAGAAAAGAGGACTATGATTTCATCACCGGGCTAACAAAATTAAATAACAGAAATACAGGAGATACGAGAGACACGTTTTCGGTGTCTACAATACATAATTCCCAAATTTCACATTCCTAACTACCACTTTGAGCCTCTAAGTCTCGTTGACCAAAATAAATACGTCTTGCTTCCTATGCATTGGAATGACTCGAACCAAAACAGAGAATACATTTTGCAATAATGAGTTGAAGCTCAGTATATCTATCCATGTACTATAAATAGTTGTTATGTAGAGATATTTTTAAGCACGTTCAATTCAATTGATTTATAAATCAAATAGGAGGAATATATTAAAAAATTACTCATTATTATCTCGAGTAGCTCCTTTCGATCATCGGTTCCCCTAAATATGTGCACACACAGACCGATCGGGAAGTCCGGTTGATAATGACGAAATATATATGATGTTATTATGATTGATATGGGTTAGACTACAAAATTAGGTGACAAATAATATTTGAAATGGTTCCTCTTTTATTAAGAAAACCATTTTGGTATTTGCATATAAACATGTGAATTTTCATAAAACACAAGCAAGAAACGTACCTTAAGATTTAGTGTTTTCTTCCCTTTGATTCTTGTTGAAATGACAACTTAGTTGACCGATGTCGATGGCCTTAATAACCATTTTAAAATAAAATATTTCATTAATAAAGTCGATACTTTAAGTAATTTAATTTTTATTATTATTATTATTATTATTATTATTATTATTATTATTATTATTATTATTATTATTATTATTATTACTACGATTTCTTGTGACGAGGTGAATTTTATGTAGGCAAGACATTTCTTAACTTGTTAACATTATGGAGTGTTTATTTTAATTGGTTATAAATCATTTAAAAACAACGTCAACAACTTTAATCAATCTCTCTTATCGCATATTATTTTCCAAAATCCACTTACCTTTTTCCTTAAATTGACTCCAAATGCTTTTAATCCGTGTCTTTTTAATTTATGCCTCTTGCTCACATAATTTATTTAAGTCACCAAAAATTACTTAAATCTTACAAATTAATTGAATATCTCCAATCACATAAATTACTTAATTTACTTAAATCACTAAAATCACTTAATTGTTTAAATTACTTAAATCACTTAATTTACTTAAATAACTAAAATTAGTTAATTCTCTTAAATCACTTAATTTACTTAAATCACTAAAGTTACATAATTTGTTTAAATCACTTAAATTACTTAATTTACTTAAATTACTTAAATCACTTAAATTATTTAAATTAATTAAATAACTTAAATTACTTAAATCATGTAATTTACTCCAAATAATCTTCAACTTTCTCGTTTATAATTTATAAATTCCTCAAAAGATAATTTCATTACAAAATTACTTAAAATTTGACATGAATGCCCATTTTCTTCATTCCTTAAACTTTTAAATTTTCTTCAAATTTCTAATCGAGCATCATCAACGATATGTCTTCCTCAAATTTCACAACCCATAATCATTTATTCATAATCTAAGCTACAATATAATCACGCAAAAATTGGTGATGTTCCAATAACTTTCACAAGCTTATTTTTAATTTCCTCAAACATCAAATCCACAAAAATTCATGGCCACATTGTGTTTTATCAACATAAATATCACATTTTTTTGCTTAAAAGCTTAATCCTATAAGATTAACCCTTGCATACAACATTTATACAATTAATTTAAAAAATAATGAGGTAATTACTAGAGGGTTTGAGGTTTTTACCCAAGAACCATAAGAAAATAAGGTTCTTTAAGTGATGGAGACTTACGTTTTGCTCCGGTGATCGGCGACAAGGCATAACGGCGGACGGCGGCGACGGTAGATGAGGCAGCAGGGTGCAGCGGTAGAAGCGACGACAGTAGGGTTGTGGTGGCGGTTCAGGTACAGAATTAGGTGGAGAAACGAATTGGGTGCTGCTGGTGTTTTTCCTCCGAGGCGAGCGACCGGCCGGTGCAGCGGTGGTGACTAGGAGCCAGCCGACGATAGCTGCAGTCGATGTTGGAGGTAATGGTTGAGTGTGGTGGAGTTTTGGGGAAGAGGAAGAAATAATGGGGTGTAGGTTTGGAGAGTTAATTGGAGTTTAAATAAGCACCCTCTTTAATTTTCTCTCTCCTGCCTTCGCTAAAAAATTCAGCTTGAGCACTCCCTTGTTTTACTTATTTGGGCCTCCGATTTCTCGTGCAAGCCCAATTAGTTCAATTAGGGAATCCCCAAGTTGAAATGTTGTTTTTACGAATTCTTTCGACTTGGATGACTATATCTAATTTTTGTTTTTTTCATATAAATTAAACTGATAATGATTCCAATAACATTTTTCTTATTTAAATTAATCAAAATATCATGAAACATAATCAATTCGGGTCATGCGTTGTTATTATCATCTAAGTCCTGCAAACATGTAGCATAATTGTTTGCATATTTAGAGAATATGTATATATATATAAATATAATGAATGAAACTTGACTTAAAGTGCACGCGCTCATTGAAATATTTTTAATTTTTTTAAGTACTAGATTAGGGTCGGGGTGTCACAGTCTTGCCCCTTTAATATACATTTCTCCCTGAAACTTGCAAGCAATACAAAGCAACATTACCTTAAAATAGATAATGACATTTGTTTTCTTTTTCATATCCTCTTCGGTTTCCCAAGTTGAGTCCATAGATGTATGATTCGCCCATAGTACTTTGACTAAAGGCATAGCCTTATTATGAAATTATTTGATTTTTCGGTCCAATATCTCTATGGGATGTTCTTCGTAAGCTAGATTTTTAGCGACCATAATGGGTTTAGGTTCTACGATGTGACTTGGGTTTGATATATATATTTTCGAAGTTAAGAGATATGAAACACACTATGCACATGTTCAAGACCATAAGGTAATGCTAGTTTGTACGCCACAGGGTTCAATTTCTCCTTAAACTCATAAGATCCGATGTATATAGAGTTCAATTTTTCCTTCATGTTGAACCTCTTAACACCTTTTGTTGGGAATACCTTTCGAACACCATGTCTTCCTTTTGAAACTCCAAGGGCTTTCTATGTTTGTCGACATAACATTTTTGTCGACTTTGGGCTTCCCTGAAATGTTGTTGTATTATCCTACTCCTTTCGATTATATCTTGTGTCATTTTCGGCCTTATGGTGAGTGTTTAATCCATATTGTTCCAACATAAAGGAGTTTTAGATCTCCTTCCATAAAGGGCCTCAAATGGTGCCATGTTTCTGCTTTCTTTTCTTTTTAGCTTTTCCTTTGCTTTCGTTTATCGCTTCTTTATATTTGCTTTTTATTGCTTTCTTTCATCATATTTTGGTTGCTTTTAATTTTATATTGCATGTTGTATGCTTGTGTTTAATATGTTATTTAGATTCACTACTCAAACTAGTAATGGTCGTCGTTTGACGGGCGGAACGAAAGGGTTATCCCTATGTTTCGTACCCTCGCCCGTGAATTTGATTCTCGGTTTTAGACCAATGGAGTCACTTTTTAGCCTCTTCTAACTTAGTTTTCCCATACTAATATTGGAAGAGCATTTATTTATTTATTGTTTTGTTAGTTTTTCATTTCTAAAAACTAACCGACGACTTCTATTTTCGATTTATTTCTATTGAATTGATTCTCGGCTTTTCTAACCGAATGATAAAAAAAAAGAGAGTTTTCTGGATATGCTAACCAGAGCCGCAGGCTGAGGCTGAGGATCTCAGCCGTGGCCCCTAGCCGCGCTGCCGACCACCAGGTACTAGTGAAGGCCATCACCGATTGGTCACCGGTTGAGGTTTGAGTCCAAACCGTTGTTTTCACACTAGTTTGGCCCTAAAGCCCTCTCGACGATTCAGCAAACCCTAATTTTCTTTGTTTTTCGGTTAAGATATATTTGAGACCCGGAATGTTAAGTAGGTTAATTAAATTAAGTAATCAAAACGTACATTATTTTATTTAGTACGAGTCCTTAATTGTACATGCTTTTAGAAATAATTAGCGGATTATATTACTTCCTCCCAATTCCCTTCCTGGACCTCGGTAATTAAAACCCGAGGCAACTTGTGATTTATTATTTTGACTTTTGACCCCGAGATTATCCAAGCCAACCAAAAAAATGAGAGAAAAGGGGAAGATTAGTGTAATTGGTGATGTGTTGGCATTCCGTGGAAGCCACAAGCAAAAGGGGAAAAGAAAGAAAAGGGATTAAGTGATAAAAAGAAAGGAAAGAAGGCTCGAGAAAGGAAAAAGCCGATGGAAACAGAGGAAAGAATGAGCAGAACTGGGAGCAGGGGAGCGAGGGAAGGGAGGTCGAGCAAGGGCAAAACCAAGCGAGCGAGAGAGAGAGGAGCGTGAGTGTGAGAGCAAAAGGAGAGGCCGAAATCGGCAACAGGTGGCCAACGAACGAAAAAGAAGGCAGCAAAGCAAGGGCTAGGACTGGCCCAGCAGACGCGTGTAAGCGACGAATGAAGAAGAGAGGGAGAAAACCGCGAGTAACCGAGGCGACAGAGACTAGAGACCGGCGTGCCTAGACAGGTGAATGGAAGGGAAACCGCCAGCAACCAAGAAGACCGTGGCTGGAGTGAGCGTCGAGCATAGAGGAAAGAGGTGAAACAGGGATCTTCCCAGTCGGCAGCGAGAGGAAGTGGAAGGAAAGGAAGAGATTGACTTAGGCTAATCTAAAATTCAGCAAACCTTCATCCCTCATTCGAGATAGGTAGTCTCATACTCTAAACTATTAGTAATTTCGAAACCGAATTCGATTTTGTTGTGAATGTTGAATGTTTGTTGTGAACATTGAATTGTTGTGTTATAGATTTAATTTAAGAAGTAGCTAGGGCTAAACTAGGACATGATAAAATCCGATTGAGATTGTTAAGGTGGATTTGGGTACCTAGAAATTCTAATAGAACTAGTTGCTAAAGTTTGATGAGTGATATGGAGATTTTAATTAGAAATTTGAGGATAAAGAAGTTGTAATTTGGGTACATATTAGGAGCAAATGTTTTAGATTGAACCCTTAGAGATTCCTTGAATTTCCAGGCATTAACGAGATAATTGCTAATATCGGGAAATAATGATTTGGAGTATAAAGGGGGAGGCATAAGTCCATATTGATTGGCGCACGATTGAGGCATAGGAATGAGAAGTGGGTGATTGCTAGGTTAATTGAGTTCAAAACATATTTAAATCCTTGAAGTTGAACTAGACTTGAAGATAAGCGGAGGTAGAGGAATTTGAGTGATGAAGTGAAATTAAGAGTTTTATGATTGAGTATAGGCACGAAAGGGATGATGGATAAGGTAGAGTCATAAGATGAAAATTTGAGGTAAAGATGGAAATCTGTGAGAAGTTGGGATATTTGAGTTAGGTGATGATTATTTATGGTTCTTGTCGCTCAAAGGAGTTGTAGTTCCGAGTTCATTATGCTTAAAAAGGGATTGAGTTAAGGAGAAACGAACTTTGAAGTATAGAAAAGGAGCGAGAACTTGGAGTACCAAGGGAATGTGAATCTATATTGATTGATTGAGGTTTTGGAACCTGAGTGAGACGAGAATTACACATATGGGAATAAGAGAGTCTTGCTTGAGTAGAATATGGATGAATATGAGTAGATGTTAGATATTTGGATGAATATTTAAAAAATATGCTAGCTTTGGATGTTGAATCTTAACATGGAGATGCTTGACTTGTAAAGCAACTTGATTCCAAATGTTGTTCAAAAGTCGGTTTTGAAAGAAGTTTTATGTTATAAGTAGAGTGATACTTGAATGTGATTTTTGTGATGTATGCTTTTCAAGCATGAAAACGTGCTTCTAAGAAGTGAAACTGATTTGAGAATGATGTTTAGAATAAGCGTGATGAGTGAATGTGTTAAACAAACTGTTTTGAATCAACTTTGCTAGGATTGTTTAGCACAAGGAAGGATTCTAGCTAGGGGTGGCTAGCTAGGGATCCTGGTGTATCGAGATGCCCGATTGGAATCTTCCTAGATAGGTTGTAGGAGCCTTTTATTTGGGATCGCGCCCCGGAGAAACCAGAGAAATCAGAGAAACTATGAGAAATTGCGAAGTGCTAGTTCGAGTCCACAACCTAAGAAGTGATTCACCAAAAGAAATTCATTGAAAATGATTTATGAGAAGTGATTCGAGTAGAAATGTATTGGTGGTTGCACCACCTTGTTTAAAGAGGATTTAGTTCCCAAAGAGTTCTTAATGATTGCAAATCGTGCTTTTAAATAAGTGAAGTGTTGTGATCTTTATGTTGCAAAGAATTTCATTATTGAGTATCTCTATTCCTATTATGCAATTTTTGTTTTCTCAATGATTATTACTGTTAATATGTGTGAACTACTTTCCATTTTAAGAGTGTAAGACTGTCCGGTGAGTGTGTGGTTTGCTCACCCCTATAAATTTCCCTTTTTCCCCTCCCAGCTGCAGGTACCCCCGAGATGATTGTTCTGCTTTTCCCATGACTGAAGTTCATGATGGTCATGAGTTGAAGTTTGGTTTTATGTGTTTTCATGTTTAGCATGTTGTATATAAGCGATTACTTATGTAAATATGCAATAATGTATAGTGAAGTTGGATGTATGCACAGAGACCGAACTAGTAGCTCTAATAAGCCAGGAATTTCCTTTCACTGGCAATTTTGCTCTTAAGCGGTTGTAATTTAGTTTTTAACTTAGTTTGTAACTTGGATTGTAAATTGGTTCGGAAGTTTGGTTTTGTGGTTGTGAATATACTCCGGCGTGTGGTCGTGGAGCGGTGTACTCGTGAGCGTGTGGCTCGTTGAGTTTTATTATGATTTTTATGTAGGGTTTTAAGGCTTTTAGCCTATGGGTTGAGTCATATTTCAAATGGAACTCGCCGAAATTTTTAGAAAATTTTCAAACTTTTTGGAAAATTACCTCTATTATTTTAAGTTGGAATTAGAAAGTCAAACCAACACCTGAAAGAGCCTTGGGAGTTCCTTTGAAGAACTCGGCGATGTAATACTCCGAGGGTGGATTTTGGGGTGTTACAATATAATATCCCAGAAAAATAACTTCTAAAATAAAATAATTAATAAAACCGCCACTCAATCTGATTTAATTCATTTTAACTTGATTTATAAAATTCGAAAATCTAAATAAAATGTTCATCCCCACTTCCTAAAATTAATCTTCAAACCCTAAAATCATTTTTAAAAGAAAAATTAAGAAAACCCGCCAATTCGTGGGAAGCTTGCCCCCTCCGGGCGGAGACTATGGTTCCTACGAGTGGCGACTCCGCTGAGGATAAACCACTTATTAAGAGGGCGAAACTTGAAAATTTGAGTAGTGAGTTTTAATAATATATTTGCATTAGGCATTCCGCATTTTAAGTAACCTTGAACATAGTTTATTTTGGTTGGTGGACCATTAAGCTTTACCCCCTTAAAAACAATTTTTGGAGGATGCTCCCACTCGTGTCCCATACGGGGCATAATTAGGCTTGATTGTCAACAGAGGCGATGCCTCTTCCCTCATAGCACGCACTCTTAGCTTACCAAGAAGCACCAAGGATTCAATGGTATATCCTATTGTGCACCCAACAAAGGATTCAATTCTCGGACTATGAGACACCATGTATCCTACCTGGTTTTAACCCTCTTTTGACCATATATCCTTGGTCTTTAGGTGGTACCTTGCCCTTTCATTTGCATGTTTAGATGAGTGTCGTTGTTTTAGATTTAATCTTTTGCTTGTGAGCCTTTAGGAATAGGTGAGGAGTGTTGATTAGCCCTTGTATGGGTGCAAATAAAATACCATAAAAATTTTCTAAAGTCGATCCATTATGTGCATTTTAGCCAAAGTCAAATTACCTTCCCCTTTTAGGTTGGTCCATTAATTGCATTTTCGAGTCTTTTTAAAATCTTTTCTTTAGGTGGTCCAAGTAGTTATCGCCAGTCAGTCCGGAAGAGTTGTACCAAGAACTCCTCTATCTCTTTAGTTAGTGAGTCTCTAGATCTTCATCTTTACGTAAGTTCATTTTGCATTTTCCATTCTTAGTTTAGCCAAAATAAAATTCATCCCAAATTAGGTGAGTCCATTTTGCATTTTTATCATTTATTTAGCCAAAACAAAAATCATCTTAATTAGGTAAGTCCATTTTTATTTCTCACTTAGCCAAAATAAAAATCATATCAAATTAGGTGAAGTCTGCTTTTACATTTTCATCATTCTTCTTAGCCAAAAAAATCTATCTTCCATTAAGATCAATCATTTATGCATTCCAGTTACACATTCCAATTAGGCATTAGTCATCCTAAGTTAAGTCATAAATATCGTCGCATACATTTTCATATGTTTTGCATTCCTTGTGCATCCAAGATAAAGAGCATTCTTAGTCTCTTCGGGTCCCGCGCTTAAGCCCGTTCCTTCCTAAAAGTGGCATTCTTTTACATGGTCCTAACCATCATGCTTTGGGCTGCAGAATAGGGAAGTCTACTACAATTGAGTATCTCGGAATCCAAGATCAAAAGGTTAGAATGTCTCAACAAGGAGTCCGGCACATCTTCTCCCCACTCTACACCACATTCTACACCGAGTGCAACATAGTTTCGTGCATATCACACCGGTTCAGTTTATTTTCCATCGTAGGACAAGTACCTAAAAAGAATTCCCCTCCAATGGACGAAACACCTGAACAATCTCCTATTCCTACTTTACACAATGAAAACTCAGCCAAAATAGAAGCTAAGATTGAGGCTCGGAATAAGAAAATAGAGTCCATAGCAGGTGATCTTAAAGCTATCTTAAAAGCTATTGAGGATAGTAAGAAAGATGAGGAAGAAGAACGATTAAGAAGAAGAGGAGGTCCTCCACCTCCACCTAGTCCATCTCCTCCACGCAGTCCCAAGCATGAATCCAAACCCGATCATGCATAAATCGGATATAACAAATGTTAAGGGAGTCATCCATGTTTAGTAATCACAATTTTGACCATAAGGGATTCACTTCAATCCCTAAGGGAAACTACCCCCTAAGTTCACTATGCCCGATATTAATTTTTGAGGTTTCGAGAATCCCCACCATCATGTTCGCAACTTCTTAGGAGCAATGACTTTTAAGAACATACCAGAAGACACTTACCACATAATCTTCTTGTGGAATTTTGACACTAATGTAATGAAGTGGTATAACGTGGTTGACCCACGCTAGGTCACCAATTGGATTGATCCGTGTAAGGAGTTCTTACACCAATATTCCTATAACACCGATCTACTAGTCACACTTAGGGACTTGGAGTTGATCAAGAAAGGTGCGAAAGAAATCTTTACGGACTTTCTCACCGGATGCGGGGCAAAGGCTACCAACATGGTAGACTCGACCTTCCGAGAAGGACCAAGTATGGATCATTGTAAAAACCTTCGATCCGCCTACAATCAACATCTCAAATTCCTACCTCTCATGAGTTTTTTAACCCTTAGAGATGTCGGTATGCTGATAGAAGAAGAGTTATCTACCACGACCACAAAAGTCGTGACAGGGTATAGAGGTAATTATTAGTCCAAAGATAAGAAAACCTCTAATCAAGGAAATTCTAGCAAGGGTGCAGATGGCAATGCCCTCAACAGGTATAATGACTACACTCTAATTGATACCACATATGCTCAAGCCCTTGATCGCCTATTGGCCAAAGGGAAAATAGAATTGCCACCAATAAGAGCATAATCAAAAATTGCAAAACAATCTAAAAAATGTGACACGGGAAAATTCCGCAAATACCATCATGCACGAGGACACGACACCGAGCAATGTTGGACGTTCAAGAACAAATTGGAGAGCATGTTCCGCAATGGTCAACTCCCTCTTCTTAAGGTCGATCGAAACCAAATAATAATAAAAATCATTTTAGTGATAACTTAGCTATTTTCTCGTGAACCCATTCCAAGTCGGTAGGACCCATCTATCTTGATTCAAGACAATGATGAGTCCAAACCACTTCCGAGCTTTCCGCCTTTAGACTCGAAGTCCATGAATTGTACGTAAGTGATGAAGAAGACGTGTACGAAACCAAAGATAATAGTGATAACGACGACGACTTCGGGGCACACCGCCCTTAGAAGAAGAAGACTTTTGGGGAGAACCAAAGAGTCTAGAAATCCAATTCCTTACTAGACCTGGACGACCTAATGCATCCGTGGATCCACAACAGCACTCGGGAAGCCCCAAAAGAACCTAAAACTCGTCAAAGAAGAAGACACAATCCTAAAACAACTTCAAAATTTAAAAGTCGACATCTCTATCTCGGCAACTTATATCTCGCTTCCCAAAAACATAGGCATGCTTTAATCGACACACATAGAAAGATCGAGGTCTCTCTTGAAACCATGACTCGAGGAAGTAGTAGGATTGGTCAATAGTGGGGACGGAACCATTACTTCAACTAAGAAGATCTCCCTAAAGAAGGCGTTGCACGGAACAATGGCCTTTATTTAACCGAAATTTGCATTAATAAGTTCATTCTCCTAACCTTTGTAGACAACGGATTGATCTGTAAACAGATTGTTCATCTCCGAGTCTAGGATAATTATAAGAAGATAGTCTTTGGACTACCGATCTTACCAATCAATGTAGGGCTAGTAGTGAAGAACATCAATTTTCAAGTCATAGACATTCCGGTACATTTAATCGCTTCTAGGACGTCCTTGGTTACATGACCATGAACTAGTGCCCTCTACACTCGTACCACAAAGTTAAGATGATCATCAAGGGTCATATCATAACCATCAACGAAGACAATCTCCGTGCTACTATCACCTCCAAAGAATCAATCGTCGAAATTGAGCACAATGGCGATGAAGAAGAGCTTTACGGATTTGAGATTGTTCGTGCATTAGACAAGGATGAACCATCACTTGACTCCAACCCTTATGGCAACCCTAGTGTCCACTCGATGCTTAGGAAGACGACGTATTTTCTTGGCATAGCTACAGGCATAAGGGCATACCATCCTATCTTTCTACCCATTTAACCTACCGATAATTATAGATTTGGGCTAGGCTATCAACATACTACTAAGGAAATAGCCCGGACTAAGTGGAAAGTTCAAACTAGGAGGACTACACCATTCATAGTCCATTCTATGAAGCCCGTTGCTCATACTTTAAATGGATAGTTCTTGAAGGAAGGGGATGACTTCCCTATTACGGCTTTCCTAAGCCTTACTACCTCAAGAAGAAGGGTATTCGGTACCTAGTTTGGAAATTTTTGATGACTACTATATATTGGAAAAGGAGGCACCCTAGCTCCTTGAAAGGGGACAGTCCACACCAGATTAGACCAACTTGGTTGGGAATAACATCTTCGGTCTACTATTCGAACAGGAGAAGAACTTAGAGGGGAATTCGATCTCGGTACTATCTCAAGCCATGCCGCACCCACAATTCGAGCCATCTAGATTCATCACCGATGTTGATGTTGAAGGGTCCTAGCACATTGCTTGGATCGATGCTCGAGGAAGGTCAAGAGTTTGTCTGTTAGCTTAGGAGAGCATCCCATTCTTGAGTCTAGTATTAGGGCTTTTATTTATATTCCTATTCATTCTAGTTCATTTTCCAGTTTTGTTGTTTTTAATTCCGCATCTTCTGTTTCGAGTCCGATATACTCCTTTCTAGGGGTGAGCAGAAAAACCATAACCGAAAAACCAACCTAAAAACCAAAAATCGAATCGAAATTGCTATTAACCGTCTAATTTTTTAGGTAAAACTCGGTTTGATTAACCAAATTGATTTTTTTCAATTACCGATTCTGTTTCGGTTCAGCTTGGTGTAATTTTCGATTAACCAAAAACCGAACCGAGTTTTAAATGGCCAGCTTTTTTCATTAAGAGAAACCCTAATGTATCAGGAACTCTTTCCACTCCTCTCACAGACCCATCACCTCTTTTCTCTCTCTCACCTCTCAATCTCTCTCTCGATCACTTCGCCTTCATTGCCCCCGACTCTCTCCATCTCCTTTCTTACCTCTTGCTTCTCTCTACACGCATACGGAGTCCTCTCGCCCTCTCTCGCTTCTCTCTTTGCATACTCCTCTCGCTCTTGCCCCTCTCACTCGCTGCAACGTTCTTGGACTAGGATTTTCCGTTTTCCAGCGAGAGGCGACGATAGTTCTCGGATTGGGCGGTGGCGGCAAGGCGTTCTTCGGCGCTAAGATTTCTTCCCTTAACTCACTTACTTTTCTAAATTCCTGTTTTGTGTGAATAATTCAAGCAAATGGACTAGGTCTAATCGCCTATCTAATTTTTACCTAGCATGTTTACTCGAATATCAAGATTACTAGAAACATTTGATTTAGGTCCTTTTGCATATTTAGTTTAAACCTTCACATCAAATGTCATGTTAAGATTTGGAAGTTTCAGTTGGAATATTGTGCATTTTCTTGGGATTGATAAGTGAATGAGGGGTATGCCTACAAGAAAAACATATGTTTCTCACTTGGGAGCACAAAATAACACCGAAATCATTGTTCAAGAGCCCAAGTCAAACCGAATTATACTATACTTTGCCTAGTATGTTTACTCGAATATCAAATTCGAATAATTCATGTTTATGTAGACACTAAAAAGTGTCGTCCTTTTCTCTGTTTTTTATTTGTTGACCCGATGATGAAATCCCCGAGTCCTATTTGAGGATTTGGATCTCGAACTATGATCGATTAGTGTGACGGAAGCCGGTAAACCACAAAGAACCTCCAACACCACATAAATAGCCTTTTCGCCTTGGGTCGATCCAAAAATCGCTTTTCTTTCGGACGATCCAAAACCGAGCCAAACCTTCGGAGACAATGGAGTCCATTGCCGCGCACCGGAAATTCAAGGATCGAATTCTGCGTTCATGTTAGTCCAACCGTAAAAGGAGCCGAAGACCTCTAGACGACGTTAGACGCTCCATTTCATGATCACAAGCATCAAAGTGTTGCGTTTTGGCTCCAAGACAGTCCAGCTGAGACTAGGAGCACGCATCGACATCAAAATTGAAAACCGCCAAAAATAGAAACTCGCTTAAGAATGGTAACTTTCCATTTTTGGAAAGCTCATGTGGTCGGCGCTCGCCTTCTAAAAGGTTAAGTGGAACGTTGCATTTTGCCCGGAGACTCCCTTGGAACCACACTAAGGCACGAAACCCTAGGCAGCCTCTTGTGAACAACATATGCCTCCCGGTTCTATCCGGTTTTATCCCTTCTTTATCTTGGTTCTATCCGGTTCAATCTTAAGATATACCCGCCCGATTTTGTACCCTATTCTAGACGGTTGGCCGAGCTTAAACCTAGGTCAATACTTAGCCTAACCTCTCCATATAAATAGAGAGCCTTGGCTCTCATTCTCCCAATGGCTCAACCCTCAATGTTACTCGACTGAAATTTGCCTAAGAGCTACTAAATACTCCATTCCGTATTCTGATCTCTTGGTCCCTTTTAGCCTATTCCTTCTCTAGTTCCATCGTACTCCCCACATCCGATCCCCGAACTACATCGGTCACACATCTACCTACCTATCTCTACAAAAACTCACAAAAAGGCTTCCTTGATTCACCACCGTTGCATTAAGAGATCCAAATATGAGATCCAGATCGACAGTGGGACAACCCGAGGGCGCCGGATTCAAAATCGGTCTTCATACGAGTGGTTTATTTTATTTATATGCTTTCTTTACTACTTTCCGTATTGTGGACAAATGATGTATCGCTTTTAATTCCTCCCCGCCTGATGTAATCTTTTAGATTTCTCGCTTTCTTTTCTTTTTTCGCTTACCTTTCGCTTTGCCTTTTCTTTTCTTTTTGCCTTTTCGCTTTCTTTACCGCTTTCTTTACCGCTTTTCTATTTCCGCCTTTATCACTTTCCTTTACTATGTTTTGGTTGCTTTAATTCTTTATTATATGTTGTTGCTTGCTTGCTTGTTTTGTACATTATTTTAATTCACTACTCGAACCGGTAATGGTCGTCTTCGGATGGACGAAACGAAAGGGTTTGTCCCTACGTTTCTTACCCTCACCCCGAATCCGATTCTCGGTTCAAAGACCGATTGAGTCATTTTTAGGCTATTTCATTCTTAGTTTTCCCATACTAAGATTGAGAGTGCATTTATTTTGTTTTTGTTAGTTTTTCTTTCTTAAAAATTGATCGGCGACTCATTTTGTGCTTTATTTCTAATAAATCCGCTTCCCAACTATTTTTTGACCGAATAGTGAAAAACAGGATTTAGATCTCCCAAGCCGGTGCGAGACCGAGGCCGATCTCATCGGACGTGGCCTCCGGCCGGCGCCGGCCACCACTAGGTGTAGGCCGCCACATGCACCGTGTGGTCAATAGGCGGGCACCGGTCCAAACCGGTGTTTTCACACCATTTTGGCCCTAGAGCCTCACGACAGAAACAGAAACCCTAATTTTTATTTTTCTGTTAAGAGATAATATCTCGGGACTTTTGAAAATAATTATTAAAATAAAATGGTTAATAAACCGCCATTTAACTTTACTTTAATTCGCTTTAAATCATATTTAATAAAACTCAAAAATCTTAATAAAAGGTTCATCCTCACATTCCTAAATCGACTTTCTAAAACCATCTTCAAAATCAATCTTTAAAAAAGAGACCCGACACAAGTGAGGAAGCTCGACGGGCCCCGGCCGGCCGTGGTTCCTACGGTTCATCGAATAAATCTAACCGAGTTTTGATTGTTGTGTTTAATTAATAAGTCATGCTCTGCATTTACTAAAAAATTTGATTTTAGTAAATTTGGATTTGGAGACTTACTAAAAGAATTAATGAGAACTTGATATTCAAAAACACTTATAAACTTAAACTATGCATTTAAATTAATACATTGCTTGTTTTTTTTAGGACATAATGTTTTCAAGTTCCAACAATGATAAGGGAGATGTAAATATTCCCATGAACATCATTGTTAATGATGACGATGATCTTGTAGAGGAATTGGCTTCAAAGAAGATGAAACAGTCATCAAAGGAGGCAAATACTAGTGGAACCAAAGCAAGCAAACCACCAATACCCAATGTAAGTCGTTCGGAGAAAAGAAAAAGTCCATATATTGGGATCACTTCGAAGAATTAGAAAGTGAAGGGGTTGTTGAATGCAAATATTGTGAAAAATTACTTCATGCTTCTTCTAAAAATGGGATAAGTGTTACGAAAAATCATCTCCAAAGATGCAAAAAGTTTCCTACTAACTTGGATCAATCACAAAAGTTGCTTAGTTTTCAAAAAAGAAAGTAATTAAAGACGACTGGTTCTGTTGAAGTTGTGGATGTTCCTTCATGCTGGCAATTTGATTAATAAGTTAGTAGGAAAAAACTTGTTAACATGATTATCATACATGAGTTGCCTTTCATGTTTGTTGAAAAAGAGGGATTTCGTGAATTTTGCCAAAGCATGCATCATGATTTTGCTAATTTTTTCACATTTGTAGTTCCGAGTCACTCGGATAACACTCGGATATATCGCATGTTCAAAGACTCGCTCTAACTCGCTTAAACTCAGGTCCGACTTCATATTCCAAGTTTAGGTGAATTACAAGCATTAATTCATCTTTTCTAGTCAGCTTGTTTTGTTTGAACTATATTTTTCAAGATCAAGTATTTTTATTCCGATATTCTTTATCTAACTTGATCTTTCTCCGGACTAACTCGGATGGAATTTGAGTATAATGAATATTAGACTTAGAAAATTCCTTTCTCTTCGACTCGAGATAATTATGCATTTAATTATCTTAATTAAATTATTATCTATGTCTAATCTTGGACCAAAGTATTCTATACTTTGAGAACCAAAATTGATTTACTTTTGTAGGTTATTTGAACGAGGTTATCCTATTTTTGAATTACAAAAGTAACCGGCTTCAAGATGTTAAATCACCAACAGACAAGACTTTTTCTAATTCTAATATAGGTCTAGAGACTGTGTCGTGGTTGTCTGTTTCCAAAACTGGAAATCTTCAACACTAATTTCAATGGTAGTTTCCACCTTACTTTTCGGACACCACCAGTGGATTGGGACATCCTAAGGAGCCAAGAGCCGTTGCACAACGTTCACATCTTAACGGATCTTTTCTAAGCGACTCGAAGAACCGTTACAACGGTCACAGAAAAGTTCTAATTAGAAGCTAGTGACAACGGCTAAGCTGCTTGGTCATCTATAAATAGAAGCAAAATCTCAAGACTTGAAGATTGTTGGAACCATTATCAATGCACATACTTAAGCAAAAGTCTTTGTATTCATATTCAATCTTCTACTTACAACTCCAACTCTATACTTAACATCTTTCCGAGTTGTAAGGTCTTGCAATCAATCACAACTTCTCTTCTTACTTTCCGAGTAAGGTCCCTTGACCGAGCTGTAAGGGTTAACTCAGCTCAGCTTGTCCCTAACTCGTAAAGGTTACCTCGGTTAGGAAGTACTAGATCGAGATAAGGGAATTTCCGAGTCTAGGAAAACCTTGTAAGGAATTGTCTAAGGGAGAAATTCTGATTGAGTTTGTCTACTGTATTTTATGGATTCAAAATAATGGATTTGACTTGGTGCTTGGATTAACACTGGTCATGGTTTTCTCGCCCGGGAGGGTTTCCACGTAAATTCCGAGTTCATACTTTTCTGAGTCCAATCTAGACTTAGACAGTCCCAAAGTTTGTTTTAAAACTTTAATCTTCCATTTATTCATAAAATTTCCTCATCACCCTATTCACCCCTCTCTAGGGTGACTCAGTCTCTCCAAGAGCAAACCTTCGAGCTATATGTGTTTCACTGCACATTTTATTGATGATGACTGGAATTTGCATAAAAGAATAATCAATTTTTGTCCTATTGCTGGCCCTTCGGGGAACTCATTGAGAGGGCGGTTGAGTGTTTACTTGAATGAAATTTGAAAAATGTTTTGACTGTGATGTTGGAAAATGCAAGTTCAAATGATGTGGCCATTCAATACTTGAAAAGAAGAATTAATCATTGGGAAGGTACTCGTGTTGGATGGAAATTATTTACGTATGAGATGTATAGCACATATTTTGAATCTTATTGTGAAAGACGGATTAAAGGATACTAATCCATCAATTGTTAAAATTCGTGTTGCTGTGAGATTTGTGAGGTCTTCACTAGCAAGACTTGAAAAGTTCAAGGCGTGTGTAGAAGAGGAAGGTATTAAAGACACAAGTCTTGATTGTTTAGATGTAGACACAAGGTAGAACTCCACTTTTTTATGCTTGAATGTGCTTTAAAATTTAGAAAGGCATTTAGTAATTTGGAATTGAAAGGTGGTCTTTTTATAAAAGAGATGAGAAAGTATGGTGGTCCACCCGATTCAAATGATTGAAAAAGGATTGTTGCATTGTTGCCCTTTTTGAAAATATTTTATGAAATCACTTTGCAGCTTGTCGTGGTCTTTTGGTAATTCCTATATGCCCAAAATATATGGAGTTGGTTGTTTGATAATGGATTATTTGCTTGATCTAGATGAGAATATTAGAAATATGCCCGCTCAAATGAAAATCAAATATGACAAGTATTGGGTGAATGTTGATAATATCAATGTCTTATAGTTCATTGTTGTAGTCCTTGACCCAAGGTTTAAGTTGGATTATGTTGAATGGTTGATAAGGACTAATTATGATGATGAAAGTGCCAACATGTTGTTTCTCAAAATCAAGTATACTTTGCGGTCTTTGGTTGATTTCTATTCATCTTATGTTCCTCCACCAAAGAGGAAATTGGACACATCGAGTTGTGTCACTCATTCTAGTGTTCCTTGTGATGTCAATGTGGGCTCAAATGATGAAAAAGTGATGGATGTTAACCAAGTTATGAGTATTAGGTATAAGAGGGAGAAGGGGACTTTACGAAGTGAAAAGAAAAGTGAGCTAGAAAAATATTTAAGTGATTATTGTGAAGAGTCAAATGATAATTCATTTGAAATTTTGCAATTTTGGAAGGATTAACAAAAGAGGTATCCTATTCTTGCAAAAATGGATAGGGATTTGCTTGCTATGCCGGTTTCTACAGTGGCTTCCGAGTCCGCTTTTAGCATGGGGGTCTTGTTCTTGATTCTTTTTGCACTTCCTTGACCCCTAGGATGGATGAAGCTCTTATATGTTGTCAAGATTGGCTTCGAATGACACATGGTCCAATTATTATAAAGGACAACTTTCGTGAATTGGAGGAATTGGACAAAGGTGAGTTTTCTAACTCTTGTTTATTATCCATTCATTTTATTATATGTACAATCGTAACTTTATTTTATATGAATTTTAGTTGTAGACATGGAACACCTTTTTATGGAGCAACCTTCAGTTGTCATCGGCGAATCAATTTATTCTTTGGGAGACATGTGAATTTGTACCTCAACTTTCTTATTTGTTGGATTTATGTTTGGATATTTGATGTTTTGTATAACTTTTAATCTTCCAATATCCTGAATTGTAATGTTTATTGGAACTTAGTAATTCCGTCACCCCTTCCCCATTTTCTCGAGAGTTTGAGACATCTTCTTTAAGGGTGTTATGCTTTTAAATTGTTTGGTTAGTAATAGTATGGTTCAGCAGGAGCAGCAGGTCACGCATGCACTCTCTCTTATTGTTGTTTCTCGTTTGGCTCAAGTTATTTTTTGTTTAAAAATGGTTTTATTAATTTTTTTATTGCAATCACAAGTCTTATTATTATAGGCCCAGCTTTATGATAGGAAATAAGCAAGTCAAGCTTTGTGATAGGGAGTAATTAGGCCCAGCTTAGCAAGCTTAATAAACTAAAATTGTAAAAAACAGGTTAATCACAAATTGAACCGAATTTTCGATTAATCGAACCGAAAACCCGGTTAACTTATAATTCGGTTTGTTTCATAATTCACAGCTTTTCCCGAACCGAATTTTTGGTTCGTTGCGATTCACGTTTTTCGAACCAAAAATTTGGTTAACCAATTTTCGGTTTCATCGAATTTCTGGTTAACCGACTATGCTCACCCCTACTCATTTCCCCATTCTATAAGATGAACCTTTCCGCTTACTCCTTGCATGCTCCTATTTTTAATTGTTTTGCTTCTAATGATGAACAAGAAATTCCTAAAGAATTAATAAAAGCTATTGAAGATCATGAAAATCGATCACCAATAATAGAGGAAACAATAACAATTAACTTATGATCGGTTGATTAGCAACAAGAAGTCAAAATTGGAAAACACCAGATCTAGAAAAGCGTAAGCAATTTACTTTGATCCTCACAAGTGTTCATAGATGTCTTTGCATGGTCCTACAAAGACATGTCGGGGATAGATCCAAGTGTACCGTGAAGGTTTGCTCGGGAGAGTCCGAGTCACCCTAGAGGGGGGTGAATAGGGTGATGAAAAATTCTTTGTGAAAGCACACACCCTTTTGACAGAGTAGAATCAAAGACAGCTTTCGAGAAAAGAAAATTTGGACTCGTAATGTAATGAATCGGAATAAACACGTTCAGCAGTGCTATCCGAGTCTAGAATGAACTCGTAACTAGAACACGGAGAATTTACGTGGAAACCCTCCCGGGGCAGAAAACCACGGCCCGTGTCAATCCAGACACGAAGTCAAATCCACTATTTTGAGTCCACAAAATACCGTGAACTTGACAGTAACCCGAGTTGCTCCCTCGGACAACTCTATACAAGTTTTCCTAGACTCGAAGTTCCCTTATCTCGATCTAGTACTTCCTAGCCGAGATAACCCTTACAGCTTAGTCAAGGGACCTTACAAAGAATGTAAGAAGTGTTTGTAATCGAGTACAAGACCTTACAACTCGAAGGTAATGAATTACAGAGTGGGAGTTGTAAGTTGAAGATTGAAAGTAAATACAATAACTTTGTTCAAGTCGGAGTATTGACAAGTATATTCCGCTATCTTCAAGTCTTGTGAAGTGGCTTCTATTTATAGATAACCAGGTAGAGTAGCCTTTATCTTCATCTCGCTGACCGAGAGTCCTCTCGTGACCGTTGATAAGGGCTTTCCGAGTCACTCGTAAAGTATCCGTTGAAAATATGGTCGTTGAACAACGGTTTAACTCTCTTGGAAGTCCCAAAACCATCGGTTGTGTCTTGAAAAGTGTGGTGAAAACCATCGTTAAGCTTGACCTTCCGATTTTCCGGATATGGAAGCGCATGCCTTCCGACACAATCTTCCGGGACTAGAGCAGGGATGGTGAAAAGCTATATCTCGCTGGTGATTTGATGTTCAAGCTCGGCTACTTTTGTAATTTGAAAAGATATCCTCGATTGAATAACCTACAAAAGTAAAACACCTTCTGGTTCTCAAAGTATAAAATACTTTGGTCCAAGGTTAGACACAGATAATAAAAATAATCATGATAATTAACAAGCAGATTATCCGAGTCGAAAAGAAATGGAACTTTCCGAGTCTAATATCCATGAAACTCGGAATTCCATAAGACTTAGTCCTAAGCAAGGAATCAAGTTTTATCAACAAATATCGTAGTGGGAAATACTTGATGTAGACTAAGCACGAAAAGAACTATGAATGCCGACTTTGCAAACAATAGAGTAAATAATCATAAGTCGATTCTCGAGAGAGAATGTACTCGTAATAAAGAACAAGATTTCGAGTCGCTAACCGAAAAGCGATTAAAGAGATAAGTGAAGGCCGAATCGCATAGAAAAGATACTATTTCACTCAAGTAAGTTTCTAAGACACAGAGAATGCCTTGGAATCAAAACACTATATGAATGACATCGTTATACCCGATTCTTTTTGCATGACTCGTAAATATATAGTAACGTAGTCCGAGTCTTCAATCTCCCCTTTTTGATGAAAGGCATTCCATACTTAAACAGTAAACTTTGTTAGATGGAAATAGGTTGATTCCGAGTAGTTCGAATAAAAGTAAAACATATTGACCAGAGCAATATACAATATATCGAGCAAAATAAAGTATGCTTGAACTTATTTACTCGTAAAAGAAAGAACTCGTAAATTAATAATGAAATGCATTCAAGTAAAAAAATTATATTACAGGGCGGAAAGAACTCCCCTAGACAAGACAACCAGCTTCGACTACATTTCTCCCCCTTGCCTTTCAACAAAAACAAGAAACAAAAAGAAGGGAGAAAAGTACAAATAATACACGTAAATTGTCCGGACAAAATAAAATTTTGAAAAGCGTAAATTCCGGAGGCACCGAGGAATCGTGACTCAGATGCATGGCTCCAACTAGGAGGGAGGGGATTTCGAGTGGAGGTGGAGGTGCGCCGGCGCCGATAAGACCTTGACGATGTGCTTGAGCGCGGCGAAGGGAGAACCGGAACACTCGCAGGGGCTCAGCTCCGAGTGGCCGACCCGGAGAAAGTGGATCGAGGGGTTCTTCCCTTGGGACCTCTGGGGCCGGAGGGGCTGCTCCGGCCGACTCGCCGGAGGAGCGAAATCTTTCGACCCACTCGGATCGCTGTCCGAGCCGAGTACAAGAACTTGAACTTGGGGAGCAGAGTTGTCCCTCGCCAGCTGCCACGGCCTCTTCTTCCCTTGGCCCGGAAAGAGCCGCCTCACTGCAGGTTCCTCGCGTCCTCCGCCGCATCTCGTCGCTTCTTCCTCTCGCTTCCTCGGCTTCCTCGCTCTCCGAGGAGGTCGGCCTCGGGCTCGAAGACGTCTCGGATGGGTCCGAGTCTTCGGGTCCCGAGCCGCCTTGGACCGTCTCTCTCGAGGAGCTCAGCCTAGCTCCTTCGCTCCTTAACCAGCTCTCTCATCTCAAGAACGAGAGACTCGTCGCTCTCGGATCCGGGACTCGACCGGTCTTTTGGTTGATGGTCGACCCCGAAGGACAGTACTTGAAACCTCCGAGCATGTCTCCGAAATCGAAGACACCGAGGCGATCTTGTCCAAGAAGACAGGAGACAAGAGGGCGGAGAGAGATTTGGAAGCACCGGAGGTGGAGGCACCACCAGGTGAAGAGGGAAGAGGGAGAGGGGTTGATTTCGAGTCCGAGGTGGAGAAGGAGGCCTCAGCTCCGAGTTGTGAACCTGCACACCGTGGTTAGTTTCCCGGTATCCGTACCCTCGGAGTTCCTTTTACCGACCACAATGGCCGCCTCGTACACCGCGTTAGGGTCGAGGGAAGAGGAACTTGAAATTGTTTGAAGACAAGGGTGAGAAGAGCACCGAAAGGAAGGGAGGTGTTCTTCTTGGTTTGGAGTTGAGCTGGCACAGCGCGCCATTTGCTCAATGATGGAGGGGAAGAGGTCGACTTCGTATCCCTCCGTGATATCGAAGAGAGCTTTGAGGTGCTTGGAGTTGGGGTTCTCCTTGCTAGAATGCTCGTGAGAAGAATGAAGACTCGGACACTCGCTCTATATATTTACGAGTCATGCAAAAGAATCGGGTATAACGATGTCATTCATATAGTGTTTTGATTCCAAGGCATTCTCTCGTGTCTTAGAAACTTACTTGAGTGAAATAGTATCTTTTCTATGCGATTCGGTCTTCACTTATCTCTTTAATCGCTTTTCGCTAGCGACTCGTAAATCTTGTTCTTTATTCCGAGTGCATTCTCTCTCGTAATCCGACTTATGATTATTTACTCTATTGTTTGCAAAGTCGGCATTCATAGTTCTTTTCGTGCTTAGTCTACATCAAGTATTTCCCACTCGATATTTGTTGATAAAACTTGATTCCTTGCTTAAGACTAAGTCTTATGGAATTCCGAGTTTCATGGATATTAGACTCGGAAAGTTCCATTTCTTTTCGACTCGGATAATCCGCTTGTTAATTATCATGATTATTTTTATTATCTCGTGTCTAACCTTGGACCAAAGTATTTTATACTTTGAGAACCGAAGGTGTTTTACTTTTGTAGGTTATTCAATCGAGGATATCTTTTCAAATTACAAAAGTAGCCGGCTTCGTAACATCAAATCACCAGCAGATATAGCTTTTCACCATCCCCGCTCTAGTCCTGTAAGATTGTGTCGAAGCCGTCCGCTTCCATATCCGGAAAATCGAAGGTCAAGCTTAACGATGGTTTTCACCACACTTTTCAAGACACAACCGATGGTTTTGGGACTTCCAAGAGAGTTAAACCGTTGTTCAACGATCATATTTTCAACGGATACTTTCCGAGTGACTCGTAAAGCCCTTATCAACGGTCACAGAGGACTCTCGGTCGCAGATGAAGATAAAGGCTACTCTACCCGGTTATCTATAAATAGAAGCCACTTCACAAGACTTGAAGATAGCGGAATATACTCGTCAATACTCCAACTTGAACAAAGTTATTGTATTTACTTTCAATCTTCAACTTACAACTCCCACTCGTAATTCATTACTTTCGAGTTGTAAGGTCTTGTACTCGCTACAAACACTTCTTACATTCTTTGTAAGGTCCCTCGACTAAGCCGTAAGGGTTAACTCAGCTTAGTTGTCCCTAGCTGTAAGGGTTATCTCAGCTAGGAAGTACTAGATCGATAAGGGAACTTCGAGTCTAGGAAAACTTGTATAGAGTTGTCCAAGGGAGCAACTCGGGTTCTCGTCAAGTTCACGGTATTTTGTGGACTCAAAATAGTGGATTTGACTTCGTGTCCGGATTGACACGGGCCGTGGTTTTCTGCCCCGAGAGGGTTTCCACGTAAATTCTCCGTGTTCTAGTTCCGAGTTCATTCTAGACTCAGACAAGCACTGCCGAACGTGTTTATTCCGATTCATTACATTCCGAGTCCAAATTTTCTTTTCTCGTAAACTGTCTTTGATTCTACTCGTCAAAAGGGTGTGTGCTTTCGTAAAGAATTTTTCATCACCCTATTCACCCCCTCTAGGGTGACTCGGACTCTCCCGAGCAAACCTTCAATTGGTATCGAGCCTAGCCTTTCGTAAAGGATCTAACGAGTCCAAAGGTTTAAAGATCGATGGCTCGTAACACCGGAGAGTTCGACGAAGGTAGATCTTCCAACAGTGCCACCAAAATTCAAAGGTTCAAATTTCGGTCACCTGGAAGAAGCCGATGGAATGTTTTCTTATGGATCACGACGAAGAAGTATGGGAAATTATACAACAAGGGAACTACATCCCAACGAAGACAGATGAATTCGGAATTCTTCCAAAGACAAAGGCCGAGTTCACGCCAGCGAGGCGGAGAAGTTCGAAAGAACTTCAAAGCCATGAACATCCTCATGTGCGCCATAAGCTCGTAAGAATATAATCGAGTCTCTGCTCGCGACTCGCTAAAGAAGTGTGGGACACTCGGTCAACACCTACGAAGGCACAAGTCAGGTGAGACAAGCGAAGATCAGCCAAGTATCTTCACAAATATGAGCTTTTTAAAATGGAGGCGAAGAAAACATTACTCGGATGTTCATACGCTTCACCGAGATCACCAACAATCTCAAATCTTTGGGAAAGAAAATCTCCCATGAAGAAATGTGCCGGAAAATTCTCGTAAGCCTACCCAAGAAACGATGGGGTCCGAAGGTAACCGCCATAGAAGAGGCTCGGAACCTCTCAATCTTGAAGCCGGACGAGCTCATAGGAAAGCTTCGACCCATGAGATACATCCGGAAGAAGAAGATGCTGAGGGTACTTCCAAAAAGAACATCGCTCTTAAAGCCTCGTAATCCAAAGAAGCAAGTCCAAGCTCCTCCGACTCGAAGATGATCCCATGGCACTCATTGCAAGAGGCTTCAAGAGAATGATGAAGCACAAAAGATGGGATAAAAGGCCAAAAGAAGAATTCTACAAAAAGGACAAGAGAGACGTAAAAGGTAAGTTTTCTTCACCCACAAAGTTATCCTTGTCTAAAAATTCTGGATGTTTTGAATGTGGCAGCAAAGACCACATAGTCAAGGACTCGTCCAAAACGAAGAAGGGACAGGAAAAAGAAAAAGGCCATGATGGCAACGTGGAGTGATGAGGATTCATCCGAAGAGGACGAAGACTCGGATGACTCAAAGTGTCCGATGGCGATCATCGACTCGAAACCGAAAAGGAGTCGACTCGCATCACGTACTCGGACAATGAGGAAACCGATCCTCAAGAGGTCACTCGAAAAGATCGAAAGGACACCGGTACTGGACAGCGGATGTTCTCGACATATGTCAGGTGACCAAGGACTCTTTTCGAGCTGGAGTCATATAAAGGAGGAAAGGTGACCTTTGGTGATGACAAGCAAGGGCAAGATAGTGGGCATTGGGAAGATTGGTAATGGAAACAATCTGGTGAGCCCAGTCTACCTGGTCAAAGGACTAAAATACAACCTACTTAGCATCTCCCAGCTTTGTGACAAAGGTCAAGAGGTAAGATTCACTCAATCCAAGTGCTACATCACGGATGAGACCACCAAAGAGGTAAAGCTCTCGGGTAAGAGATCGGGTAATACCTACATCATCCCTCTTTCGACCCAAGTCGAACTTATCATGTTTAAAAGCATATCTTCAAGATGATTCTTGGATTTGGCATCGTAGATTAGGTCATATTAGCATGCATACTATCAAAAAGCTTGCATCTCTTGGTCCGGTTAGAGGATTGCCTAACTATGCTTTTGAGAAGGATAAAGTATGTGGAGCATGCACCAAAGGGAAACAAGTCAGATCTTCATTCAAATCTCTGAAGACAGTTTCCACGTCCAACGTGCTTGAATTACTACACATGGACTTATGTGGTGAAATCCTCGTAAAGAGTCTCGGAGGTAAATCTTACATACTTGTTATTATTGATGATTTTTCAAGATTTACCTGGGTGTGTTTTCTCAAGCATAAGAATGAGGCCTTCAAGGAGTTCAGCAAGCTTTGTAGAAAGATTCAAGTTGAGTCTCGGACTCGGATTCAAAAGATTCGAACCGACCATGGAAGGGAGTTCGACTACTCGGAATTCTCGTAGTTTTGTGACAAGAATGGAATTTCTCACAACTTCTCAAGCACCCGTAACTCCTCAACGGAATGGAGTAGTTGAGAGAAAGAACAGAACCCTTGAAGAAATAGCAAGGACGATGATGATTGAACACAACTTGCCTTACTATTATCGGGCGAGGCAGTAAACACAGCCAACTACACTCTCAATCGATGCCTCATCGGACCCATTCCGAAGAAAACACCTTATGAGCTCTACAAAGGAAGGAAGCCAAATATTTCCTATTTCGGATCTTTCGGATGTAAGTGCTTTGTCCACAACAACGGTAAGGATCATCCGACCAAGTTTGATGCTCGGTCGACGAAGGAATTTTTCTAGGTTACTCTTCTCATAGCAAAGCTTATCGTATATTCAACAAGAGAACTAACAAAGTGGAAGAAAGTATCCACGTAGTGTTTGATGAGCTTGAACAGGGAAAACCAAGTGAATCTTCATACTCGAACCGAAGCTCGGAAAGGATGATGACGAAGATGAGTCTATAAAGACTCGGAAGGAGACCACTCGTAACGAGGAAGCTCGGAATGAGACAACTCCGGAGGTAGCTCCGAACGAGCAAGTCAATGAAGAGGATCACACGTAACAAGTTTCGAAGATCAATCAACTCAACCATCAAACCCGGTGAATCAAAGAACTGGTAAAGCATTCAAATTTACTTCCAGTGCATCCCCAAGAAAACATTATTTCGATATCAACAGTGGAGTAAGAACTCACTCTTCTCTTCATAATCTATGTGCATTCACCGCATTCATTTCTCTGATCGAACCCAAAATGCACTAGAGGCCCTTAATGAACCCGAATGGGTAGAGGCCATGCAAGAAGAGCTAAATCAATTCGAGAGAAACCAAGTCCGGACTCGACCAACCGACCTTCCGACCACCCAGTTATAGGAACCAAATGGGTTTTCAAAAACAAACTGGATGAGGGTGGAATAGTTGTCGAAACAAGGCTAGACTTGTAGCTCAGTGGTTACAACCAAGAAGAAGGAATTGATTGTGGGGAAACCTTTGCACCAAGAGCTGAATTGAAGCCATTAGAATATCGTTGGCATTTGCATCCCGCATGCATATTAAATTATATCAAATGGATGTTAAGTGTGCCTTTCTCAATGGTTTTATTGAAGAAGAGGTCTATGTCGAGCAGACCTCCTGGTTTTGAAAACTCAGAATTTCCAAATCATGTTTTCAAACTTCAAAAGGCTCTCTATGGTCTTAAACAAGCCCCTAGAGCTTGGTATGAAAGACTGAGCAGACTTCCTGGTTCAAAATGATTTCAAAAGAGGTCGGATCGACAAGACTCTATTCATAAAGACCAAAGGGAAAGATTTTCTCATTGTTCAAATATATGTTGATGATATTATTTTCGGTGCTACTAATGAATTTCGTGCCGAGAATTTTCCGAGTTGATGAGCCAAGAGTTCCAAATGAGCATGATGGGAGAACTCAATTTCTTCCTTGGGCTGCAAATCAAACAAAACAAAGATGGAATCTTTGTCCATCAATCAAAGTACACCAAGGAACCGCTGAAGAAATACAAACTTCAAGATGCAAAGCACGCATCTACTCCTATGAGCAACGAGTATAAAACTTGACTCGGATGAGACAGGTAAAGCAGTAGATCGAAACTCTATCGAGGTATGATTGGATCTCTGCTATATCTTACTTCGAGCGCACTGCACATAATGTTCGATGTTTGCTTATGTGCACGATTTCAAGCTAATCCAAAAGAATCACATCTCACTGCGGTGAAGAGAATATTCGGATATCTTGCAGGCACTCGGAATCTAGGACTCGTGGTACTCGGAGACTCGAACCGAGTCCGACCGGGTACTCGGACGCGGACTACGCAGGATACAAAGTAGATCGAAAGAGCACATCCGGAGCTTGCCGGTTTCGGGTCAATCCCTAATATCCTGGCACTCAAAGAAGCAAAACTCAGTAGCTCTATCAACTGCAGAAGCTGAATATATTGCCGCTGGAGCTTGTTGCGCTCGTATTCTCTCGGATAAAACAACACTTGAAGGATCTCGGATTATCTCTCAACTCGGTTCCAATCAAGTGTGACAATCAAAGCGCAATCAGTATCACTAAGAATCCTGTCCAAGCACTCAAAAACAAAGCATATTGAAGTCGGTATCATTTCTTACGCGATCACTCGTAAAAGGGTGATATTTTACTTGAGTTCATTCCGACTAATCTTCAATTAGCTGATATCTTTACTAAGCCACTTGGTGAAGATCAATTCTGCTTTTATTCGGAATGAGCTTGGCATGTTAAATGCTTAGTTTCGTGTTATGATTCTTGCATCTCTCTCGTGCTATGTGCTTTAGTTGTCAATAACCATTGGTTCGATTGATCATGTGATACTGGGCTGATAGTTATTTCGTGTTTCGAGTCACTCGAAACTTTCTCGAGTCAAACTCGGACGTAGAGAAAAATTTGGACATCAAATTTTCTCGAAGCTATCTCTAGAACAATGGAGAGTTTCGGATTATATTTTCAAACTCTTTCTCTCTCTCTTTCTCGAGCGCTGCGATCGGATCTTAACCGCAGATTTCAAACCGTTGTTATCTCAACCGTTGAAGCGTAACTGTCACACCGGCATTAATGATCGATGGACGTGTAAAACGGAACGGAGTCACTTAACGGATAGTGAACGGGCGCGCGTATTCTCTATAAATAGCGTCTATTCATCTTTCTCTAGGTATTCTCAAACTCCTTCCCTCTCAAACGAAAACCCTCTCGCGGAAAGTTGGCTACGTGAACGAGTGTTTCTTTGATCGTCTCGTAAGTGTTGAAGAAGCTCTCTCTCTCTCGTAAGTTTTCGATCGCTCTCTTCTCATTTTCGTTTTTCTTCTCTTCTACACCTCCTTCTCTTTCCTCTTCTCTCGAAAAGTTTCATCTTTTCTTCTCTCAAAATGCCTAAGAGAGGAAACCACCCCGACTTTCAGTGTTTCTTCATCCTCAAAGAAACCTCGCTCCAACAAGTCGAAAGCTCAACCCCCTCTAAACCCATTGTCACCCAAAGCATCTTGCGCTGGACGACAAGTTCTTCCCAACAACCAAATTCTCCTGGTTGTCCCATATTCAAACTACCGGAGTCTACCATTTCTTGTGTTTCAGCGAGTTTATCTATCCCGAACTCGTTTCGAGTTCTATACTCACCTCTCTCACTCGAAAATGTTCTAACCTCAAGGGTTCGTAACATTACCGTTCAGTATCAACACCTCTCTCCTTCACTGCATCTGTTCAAAGTTTCTTCTCTCTTCTTGAACAGCAACCCGATCCCCTTCATCGAAGTCGCCGACGACTTCTTTGAAAAGTTCGCCAAAGAATTCCCCGGGTCCGGAAAGAACTTTTCGTGACTCGCTTGAAGTCGAAGCCAGGCTTCGTGTTTCCTGCCGATGAGAACCTTCTTCTCACAAGCATTCTAGCAAGGAGAACCCCAACTCCAAGCACCTCAAAGCTCTCTTCGATATCCTGGAGGGATACGAAGTCGACCTCTTCCCCTCCATCATTGAGCAAATGGCCGCTGTGCCAGCTCAACTCCAAACCAAGAAGAACACCTCCCTTCCTTTCGGTGCTCTTCTCACCCTTGTCTTCAAACAATTTCAAGTTCCTCTTCCTCTCGACCCTAACGCGGTGTCCGAGGCGGCCATTGTGGTCGGTCAAAAGGAACTCCAGGGGTACGGATACCGAGAAACTAACCCCGGTGTCCGGGTTCACAACTCGTAGCCGAGGCCTCCTTCTCCACCTCGGACTCGAAATCAACCCCTCTCCCTCTTCCCTCTTCACCTGGTGGTGCCTCCACCTCCAAGTGCTTCCAAATCTCTCTCCGCCCTCTTGTCTCCTGTCTTCTTGGACAAGATCACCTTGGTGTCTTCTCGATTTCGGAGACATGCTCGGAGGTTTCAAGTCTGTCCTTCAGTGGTCCGACCATCAACCAAAAGACCGGTCGAGTCCCGGATCCGAGAGCAGCAGCCTCTCGTTCTTGAGATGCGAGAGCCGGTTAAGGAGCTAGCCGAGCTCCTCGAGAGAGACGGTCCAAGGCGGCTCAGACCCGTAAGACTCGGACCCATCCGAGACGTCTTCGAGCCCGGGCCCGACCTCCTCGGAGAGCGAGGAAGCCGAGGAAGCAGAGGAAGAAGCGAGCAGATGCAGCGGAGGACGCCGAGGAACCCGCAGCTGAGGCGGCTCCTTCCGGCCAAGGGAAGAAGAGGCCGTGGCCGCTGCCGAGGGACAACCTCGCTCCCCAAGTTCAAGTTGCTGTACTCGGCTCGGACAGCAGTCCGAGTGGGTCGAAGATCTCGCTCCTCCAGCCGAGTCGCCGAGCAGGCACCCTCCAGCCCCCGAGGTCCCAAGGGAAGAACCCCTCGATCCACTTTCTCCGGGTCGCCCACTCGTGGCTGAGCCCTCGCGAATTGTTCCGGTTCTCCCTTCGCCGCGCTCAAGCACATCGTCAAGATCTTATCGGCGCCGGCGCACCTCCGCCTCCACTCGAAATCCCCTTCCTCCTAGTTGGAGCCATGCACCGAGTCACGATTCCTCGTGCCTCCGCATTTCTGTTTTTCAAAATCTTATTTTGTCCGGACAATTTCGTGTATTACTTGTACTTTTCTCCCTTCTTTTTGTTTCTTGTTTTTGTTGAAAGGCAAGGGGGAGAAATGTAGTCGAAACTGGTTGTCTTGTCTAGGGGAGTTCTTTCCGCCCCTGTAATATAGTTTTTTACTCGAATGCATTTCATTATTAATTTCGAGTTCTCTCTTTTCGAGTCAATAAGTTCAAGCATATCTTATTTTGCTCGATATATTGTATATTGCTATGATCAATATGTCTTACTTTTATTCGAACTACTCGGAATCAACCTATTTCTCTCTAACAAAGTTTCTGTTCAAGTATGGAATGCCTTTCATCAAAAAGGGGAGATTGAAGACTCGGACATCGCTTCTATATATTTCGAGTCATGCAAAAAGAATCGGTATAACGATGTCATTCATATAGTGTTTTGATTCCAAGGCATTCTCTCGTGTCTTAGAAACTTACTTGAGTGAAATAGTATCTTTTCTATGCGATTCGGTCTTCACTTATCTCTTTAATCGCTTTTCGCTTAGCGACTCGTAAATCTTGTTCTTTATTCTCGAGTGCATTCTCTCTCGTAATCCGACTTATGATTATTTACTCTATTGTTTGCAAAGTCAGCATTCATAGTTCTTTTCGTGCTTAGTCTACATCAAGTATTTCCCACTCGATATTTGTTGATAAAACTTGATTCCTTGCTTAAGACTAAGTCTTATGGAATTCCGAGTTTCATGGATATTAGACTCGTAAAGTTCCATTTCTTTTCGACTCGAATAATCTGCTTGTTAATTATCATGATTATTTTTATTATCTCGTGTCTAACCTTGGACCAAAGTATTTTATACTTTGAGAACCGAAGGTGTTTTACTTTTGTAGGTTATTCAATCGAGGATATCTTTTCAAATTACAAAAGTAGCTGGCTTCGAACATCAAATCACCAAGCAGATATAGCTTTTCACCATCCCTCGCTCTAGTCCCGGAAGATTGTGTCGAAGCCGCTCGCTTCCATATCCGGAAAATCGAAGGTCAAGCTTAACGATGGTTTTCACCACACTTTTCAAGACACAACCGATGGTTTTGGGACTTCCAAGAGAGTTAAACCGTTGTTCAACGATCATATTTTCAACGGATACTTTCGAGTGACTCGTAAAGCCCTTATCAACGGTCACAGAGGACTCTCGGTCAGCAGATGAAGATAAAGGCTACTCTACCTGGTTATCTATAAATAGAAGCCACTTCACAAGACTTGAAGATAGCGGAATATACCGTCAATACTCCAACTTGAACAAAGTTATTGTATTTACTTTCAATCTTCAACTTACAACTCCCACTCGTAATTCATTACTTTCGAGTTGTAAGGTCTTGTACTCGCTACAAACACTTCTTACATTCTTTGTAAGGTCCCTCGACTAAGTCGTAAGGGTTAACTCAGCTTAGTTGTCCCTAGCTGTAAGGGTTATCTCAGCTAGGAAGTACTAGATCGGATAAGGGAACTTCGAGTCTAGGAAAACTTGTATAGAGTTGTCCAAGGGAGCAACTCGGGTTCTCGTCAAGTTCACGGTATTTTGTGGACTCAAAATAGTGGATTTGACTTCGTGTCCTGGATTGACACGGGCCGTGGTTTTCTCGCCCAGGAGGGTTTCCACGTAAATTCTCTCGTGTTCTAGTTCCGAGTTCATTCTAGACTCGGACAACGACCGCTGAACGTGTTTATTCCGATTCATTACATTCCGAGTCCAAATTTTCTTTTCTCGTAAACCTGTCTTTGATTCTACTCGTCAAAAGGGTGTGTGCTTTCGAAAGAATTTTTCATCACCCTATTCACCCCCTCTAGGGTGACTCGGACTCTCCTCGAGCAAACCTTCAAAGAAGGTTCTCATCAACAGGAAACACGAAGCCCGGCTTCGACTTCAACCGAGTCACGTAAAAGTTCTTTCTGGACCCGTGGAATTCTTTGGCGAACTTTTCAAAGAAGTCGTCGGCGACTTCGATGAACGGGATCGGGTTGCTGTTCAAGAAGAGAGAAGAAACTTTGAACAGTCCGTGAAGGAGAGAGGTGTTGATACTGAACGGTAATGTTCCGAACCCTTGAGGTTAGAACATTTTCGGAGTGAGAGAGGTGAGTATAGAACTCGTAAACGAGTTCGAGATAGATGAACTCGCTGAAACACAAGAAATGGTAGACTCGGTAGTTTGAATATGGGACAACCAGGAGAATTTGGTTGTTGGGAAGAACTTGTCGTCCAGACGCAAGATGCCGGGTGACAATGGGTTTAGAGGGGTTGAGCTTTCGGCTTGTTGGAGTGAGGTTTCTTTGAGGATGAAGAAACCCGAAAGTCGGGGTGGTTTCCTCTCTTAGGCATTTTGAGAGAAGAAAAGATGAAACTTTTCGAGAGAAGAGGAAAGAGAAGGAGGTGTAGAAGAGAAGAAAAACGAAAATGAGAAGAGAGCAATCGAAAACTTACGAGAGAGAGAGAGAGAGAGCTTCTTCAACACTTGCGGACGATCAAAGAAACACTGTTCACGTAGCCAACTTTCCGCGAGAGGGTTTTCGTTTGAGAGGGAAGGAGTTTGAGAATACCTAGAGAAAGATGAATAGACGCTATTTATAGAGAATACGCGCGCCCGTTCACTATCCGTTAAGTGACTCCGTTCCGTTTTACACGTCCATCGATCATTAATGCCCGGTGTGACAGCTTCGCTTCAACGGTTGAGATAACAACGGTTTGAAATCTGCGGTTAAGATCCGATCGCAGCGCTGAGAAAGAGAGACAGAAAGAGTTTGAAAATATAATCCGAAACTCTCCACTGTTCTAGAGATAGCTTCGAAAATTTGATGTCCAAATTTTTCTCTACGACCGAAGTTTGACTCAAAAAGTTTCGAGTGACTCGAAACACAGAAATAACTATCAGCCCAAGATCACATGATCAATCGAGCCAATGGTTATTGACAACTAAAGCACATAGCACGTAAAAATGCAAGAATCATAACACGAAACTAAGCATTTAACATGCCAAGCTCATTCCGAATAAAATGTAATTGATCTTCACCAAGTGGCTTAGTAAAGATATCAGCTAATTGAAGATTAGTCGAATGAATTCAAGTAAAATATCACCCTTTTCTCGAGTGATCGCGTAAGAAATGATACCCGACTTCAATATGCTTTGTTTTTGAGTGCTGGACAGGATTCTTAGTGATACTGATTGCGCTTTGATTGTCACACTTGATTGGGACTGAGTTGAGAGATAATCCGAGATCCTTCAAGTGTTGTCGTATCCAGAGAATTCGAGCGCAACAAGCTCCAGCGGCAATATATTCAGCTTCCGCAGCTGATAGAGCTACCGAGTTTTGCTTCTTTGAGTGCCAGGATATTAGGGATTGACCCGTAAACCGGCAAGCTCCGGATGTGCTCTTTCGATCTACTTTGTATCCTCGCGTAGTCCGCGCTCGAGTACCCGGCCGACTCGCTTCGAGTCTCCGGAGTACCACAGTCCTAGATTCCGAGTGCCTGCAAGATATCTCGAATATTCTCTTCACCGCAGTGAGATGTGATTCTTTTGGATTAGCTTGAAATCGTGCACATAAGCAAACACTCGAACATTATGTCCGGTCCGCTCGAGTAAGATACAGCAGAGATCCAATCATACTTCGATAGAGTTTCGATCTATCGCTTTACTCGTCTCATCCGAGTCAAGTTTTATACCGCTCGCTCATAGGAGTAGATGCGTGCTTTGCATCTTGAAGTTTGTATTTCTTCAGCAGTTCCTTGGTGTACTTTGATTGATGGACAAAGATTCCATCTTTGTTTTGTTTGATTTGCAGCTCAAGGAAGAAATTGAGTTCTCCCATCATGCTCATTTGGAACTCTTGGCTCATCAACTCGGAAAATTCTCGCACGTAAATTCATTAGTAGCACCGAAAATAATATCATCAACATATATTTGAACAATGAGAAAATCTTTCCCTTTGGTCTTTATGAATAGAGTCTTGTCGATCCGACCTCTTTTGAAATCATTTTGAACCAGTGAAGCCGCTCGCTCTTTCATACCAAGCTCTAGGGGCTTGTTTAAGACCATAGAGAGCCTTTTGAAGTTTGAAAACATGATTTGGAAATTCTGAGTTTTCAAAACCAGGAGGTCGCTCGACATAGACCTCTTCTTCAATAAAACCATTGAGAAAGGCACACTTAACATCCATTTGATATAATTTAATATGCATGCAGGATGCAAATGCCAACAAGTATTCTAATGGCTTCAATTCGCTACTCGGTGCAAAGGTTTCCCCACAATCAATTCCTTCTTCTTGATTGTAACCTTGAGCTACAAGTCTAGCCTTGTTTCGACAACTATTCCACCCTCATCCAGCTTTGTTTTTGAAAACCCATTTGGTTCCTATAACTGGGTGGTCGAGGGTCGGTTGGTCGGAGTCCGGACTTGGTTTCTCTCGAATTGATTTAGCTCTTCTTGCATGGCCTCTACCCATTCGGGTTCATTAAGGGCCTCTAGTGCATTTTTGGGTTCAGTCGGAGAAATGAATGCAGTGAATGCACATAGATTATGAAGAGAAGAGCGAGTTCTTACTCCACCGTTGATATCGAAATAATGTTTTCTTGGGGATGCCTGGAAGTAAATTTGAATGCTTTACCAGCTTCTTTGATTCACCAGGTTTGATGGTTGAGTTGATTGATCTTCGAAACTTGTTCCGTGTGATCCTCTTCATTGACTTGCTCGTTCGGAGCTACCTCCGGAGTTGTCTCATTCTCGAGCTTCCTCGTTCCGAGTGGTCTCCTTCGAGTCTTTATAGACTCATCTTCGTCATCATCCTTTCGAGCTTCAGCTTCGAGTATGAAGATTCACTTGGTTTTCCCTGTTCAAGCTCATCAAACACTACGTGGATACTTTCTTCCACTTTGTTAGTTCTCTTGTTGAATATACGATAAGCTTTGCTATGAGTAGAGTAACCTAGAAAAATTCCTTCGTCTCGACCGAGCATCAAACTTGGTCGATGATCCTTACCGTTGTTGTGGACAAAGCACTTACATCCGAAAGATCCGAAATAGGAAATATTTGGCTTCCTTCCTTTGTAGAGCTCATATGGTGTTTTCTTCGAATGGGTCCGATGAGGCATCGATTGAGAGTGTAGTTGGCCGTGTTTATCGCCTCGCCCGACAATAGTAAGGCAAGTTGTGTTCAATCATCATCGTCCTTGCTATTTCTTCAAGGGTTCTCGTTCTTTCTCTCAACTACTCCATTCTCGTTGAGGAGTTCTGGTGCCGAGAAGTTGTGAGAAATTCCATTCTTGTCACAAAACTCGAGAATTCCGAGTAGTCGAACTCCCTTCCATGGTCGGTTCGAATCTTTTGAATCTGAGTCCGAGACTCAACTTGAATCTTTCTACGAGCTTGCTGAACTCCTTGAAGGCCTCATTCTTATGCTTCGAAAACACACCCAGGTAAATCTTGAAAAATCATCAATAATAACAAGTATGTAAGATTTACCTCCGAGACTCTTTACAGGGATTTCACCACATAAGTCCATGTGTAGTAATTCAAGCACTTTGGATGTGGAAACTGTCTTCAGAGATTTGAATGAGGATCCGACTTGTTTCCCTTTGGTGCATGCTCCACATACTTTATCCTTCTCAAAAGCACGCTTAGGTAATCCTCTAACCGCACCAAGAGATGCAAGCTTTTTGATAGTATGCATGCGAATATGACCTAATCTACGATGCCAAATCCAGGAATCATCTTGAAGATATGCTTTTAAACATGATAAGTTCCGACTTGGGTCGAAAGAGGGATGATGTAGGTATTGACTCTACCGAGAGCTTTATCTCTTTGTTGGTCTCATCTCGTGATGTAGCACTTGGATTGAGTGAATCTTACCTCTTGACCTTTGTCACAAAGCCGGGAGATGCTAAGTAGGTTGTATTTTAGTCCTTTGACCAGTGTAGACTCGGGCTCACCGCATTGTTTCCATTACCAATCTTCCCAATGCCCACTATCTTGCCCTTGCTGTCATCACCAAAGGTCACCTTTCCTCCTTTATATGACTCCAGCTCGTAAAAGAGTCCTTGGTCACCCGACATATGTCGAGAACATCCGCCGTCCAGTACCAGTGTCCTTTTGATCTTTTCTGAGTGACTCGCAAAACAGAGAAAATCTAACCCTTCTCACTTCCTCTAATGAACCCAAGAACATTTCTTACCGTGGTCCTTTTCCGAGGAAGAAGGTGCTTCGAACCCGCATTTGAATGACTTTGGGTTTAGTCCGATTCTCGAGTCTTCTTCTTTCGCAGAACCGAGTCCGTGTCTCTTTCCTTTTAAAAACCTTTCCTTTTGAAACAGGAGAAAATGGTTTCTTTTTGTGGATAGGTCCGGGTTTAGTCCTCCTTTCATTTTTATGAATGGGACCATGCTCAGCCTTCTTGAACTTAACAGCTTCGGAATCTTTTTGAACAAATCTGAGTAAGAATTAGATTCTTCCTCTTTGTTGAAACCAAGACCTTCTTTCCGAAATGAGACACATTGTGATCCTAAGAGCATATCAAGGTTCTTCCGTCCTTGAGAAAACTTCAAAACCAGATTTTGAGACTCAATGAGCTTCGTTTCAGCTTGCTCATTTTCTTTCTCGAGTAACTCGGACTCGGCCTCATTAGTATGAGCACTTGTCTTGAGTTCTCTCGAGTGTCGGCCTCGCTTTTCCAATTCATTTTTTAAAAAGGTACTCTCGAAGTAATTGACTCAAGTTGTTCCTTGAAATGAGAAGAATCGAATTGGACTTTTCTTCCAAAGTAAAGATGTATTTAGCTAAATCAACTTTGGAGAATTTGAGGAAATAGTTTATTACCTCTTGAGGATCGGCTTCCTCATTGTCTCGAGTCCGTGTCCGAATCCGACTCCTTTTCGGCTTCGAGTCGATGATCGCCATCGACATTTTGAGTCATCTCGAGTCTTCGTCCTCTTCGGATGAATCCTCATCACTCCACGTTGCCATCATGGCCTTTTTCTTCTTCCTATCCCTTCTTCGTTTTGGACAGTCCTCGACTATGTGGTCTTTGCCGCCACATTCAAAACATCCGTAATTTTTAGACAAGGATAACTTTGTGGGTGAAGAAAACTTACCTTTTCTCGTCTCTCTTGTCCTTTTTGTAGTATTCTTCTTTTGGCCTTTTATCCCATCTTTTGTGCTTCATCATTCTCTTGAAGCCTCTTGCAATGAGTGCCATGGGATCATCTTCCGAGTCGAGGAGCTTGGACTTGCTTCTTTGGATTCCGAGGCTTTAAGAGCGATGTTCTTTTTGGAAGTACCCTCAGCATCTTCTTCTTCCGTATGTATCTCATGGGTCGAAGCTTTCCTATGAGCTCGTCCGGCTTCAAGATTGAGAGGTTCTCGAGCCTCTTCTATGGCAGCTACCTTCTGACCCCATCGTTTCTTGGGTAGGCTTCGAGAATTTTCCGGCACATTTCTTCATGGGAGATTTTCTTTCCCAAAGATTTGAGATTGTTGGTGATCTCAAGTGAAGCGTATGAACATCCGAGTAATGTTTTCTTCGCCTCCATTTTAAAAAGCTCATATTTGTGAAGATACTCGGCTGATCTTCGCTTGTCTCACCCGACTTGTACCTTCGTAGGTGTTGACCGGAGTGTCCCACACTTCTTTAGCAGAGTCGCAGCGGAGACTCGATTATATTCTTCCGAGCTTATGGCGCACATGAGGATGTTCATGGCTTTGAAGTTCTTTCGAACTTCTCCGCTTCGCCGGCGTGAACTCAGCCTTTGTCTTTGGAAGAATTCCGAATTCATCTCGTCTTCGTTGGGATGTAGTTCCCTTGTTGTATGATTTCCCATACTTCTTCGTCGTGATCCATAAGAAAACATTCCATCGCCTTCTTCCAAGTGACCGAAATTTGAACCTTTGAATTTTGGTGGCCTCGTTGGAAGATCTACCTTCGTCGAACTCTCCGGTGTTCTCGAGCCATCCGATCTTTAAACCTTTGGACTGTTAGATCCTTTCGAAAGGCTAGGCTCGATACCAACTGAAGGTTTGCTCTGGGAGAGTCTCGAGTCACCCTAGAGGGGGTGAATAGGGTGATGAAAAATTCTTTGTGAAAGCACACACCCTTTTGACAGAGTAGAATCAAAGACAGTTTCGAGAAAAGAAAATTTGGACTCGAATGTAATGAATCGTAATAAACACGTTCAGCAGTGTCTGTCTCGAGTCTAGAATGAACTCGTAACTAGAACACGGAGAATTTACGTGGAAACCCTCCCGGGGCAGAAAACCACGGCCCGTGTCAATCCAGACACGAAGTCAAATCCACTATTTTGAGTCCACAAAATACCGTGAACTTGACGTAACCCGAGTTGCTCCCTCGGACAACTCTATACAAGTTTTCCTAGACTCGAAGTTCCCTTATCTCGATCTAGTACTTCCTAGCCGAGATAACCCTTACAGCTAGGGACAACTAAGCCGAGATAACCCTTACAGCTTAGTCAAGGGACCTTACAAAGAATGTAAGAAGTGTTTGTAATCGAGTACAAGACCTTACAACTCGAAGGTAATGAATTACAGAGTGGGAGTTGTAAGTTGAAGATTGAAAGTAAATACAATAACTTTGTTCAAGTTGGAGTATTGACGAGTATATTCCGCTATCTTCAAGTCTTGTGAAGTGGCTTCTATTTATAGATAACCGGTAGAGTAGCCTTTATCTTCATCTCGCGACCGAGAGTCCTCTCGTGACCGTTGATAAGGGCTTTCGAGTCACTCGTAAAGTATCCGTTGAAAATATGGTCGTTGAACAACGGTTTAACTCTCTTAGAAGTCCCAAAACCATCGGTTGTGTCTTGAAAAGTGTGGTGAAAACCATCGTTAAGCTTGACCTTCGATTTTCCGGATATGGAAGCGCATGGCTTCCGACACAATCTTCCGGGACTAGAGCGAGGATGGTGAAAAGCTATATCTCGCTGGTGATTTGATGTTCGAAGCCGGCTACTTTTGTAATTTGAAAAGATATCCTCGATTGAATAACCTACAAAAGTAAAACACCTTCTGGTTCTCAAAGTATAAAATACTTTGGTCCAAGGTTAGACACAGATAATAAAAATAATCATGATAATTAACAAGCAGATTATCCGAGTCGAAAAGAAATGGAACTTTTCGAGTCTAATATCCATGAAACTCGGAATTCCATAAGACTTAGTCCTAAGCAAGGAATCAAGTTTTATCAACAAATATCGAGTGGGAAATACTTGATGTAGACTAAGCACGAAAAGAACTATGAATGCCGACTTTGCAAACAATAGAGTAAATAATCATAAGTCGATTCCGAGAGAGAATGTACTCGGAATAAAGAACAAGATTTCGAGTCGCTAACCGAAAAGCGATTAAAGAGATAAGTGAAGGCCGAATCGCATAGAAAAGATACTATTTCACTCAATTAAGTTTCTAAGACACAGAGAATGCCTTGGAATCAAAACACTATATGAATGACATCGTTATACCCGATTCTTTTTGCATGACTCGAAATATATAGAACGAGTCCGAGTCTTCATACCGGAACATAGAATTCCACTTTACGAGGACGCCAAGCCGGTTAATCGAAGCTTAGAACGATGAAACCTGAATGGGTACTAAAGATTAAGGAAGAAGTCCAAAAACAGTTAGAAGTTACGTTCATTAAAGTATTCCACTACCCTCGGTGGGTAGCAAACATAGTCCTAGTTCTAAAGAAGGACGGCGGGTTTTGATGTGTGTAGACTTCAAGGATTTAAATAAAGGCGAGTCTCAAAGATGATTTCCCATGGCCCCATATCGGCAGCCTTATAGATAATACAATGGGACATGATTTGCTCTCATTTATGGATGGTTGTTCGAGTACAATCAAGTGAAGATGGCCAAAGAAGACATGGAGATACGAGGATTCCTAGGATGTTTACAATACATTAGTCGTTTCATATAAAAAATGACTATGCTTTGTGAACCCATTTTCAAAGAAGTTGAAGAAAGGGTCCGAGCTTATTTAGGATGGCAACTGCTAAAAAGCATTCAAGAAGGTTAAGGAATATTTATCCAACCCTCCAATGCTAGTTCCGCCCCAACCAAGAAAGCCTTTATCTGTTACACCTTACCACGACAGAGACAACTATGGGAGCCATGTTAGCTCAACGAGACGGAAAGGAAGAGTACGCGGTATACTATTTAAGCAAGAAATTCTTAGATTATCGGACTATATACACGCCATTATAGAAGGCATTGTTAGCATTATTCGGGCTACCAAGAAGCTCAAGCACTACATGTTGGACAACATGGTACATGTGGTAGCACCGATGGATCCCATCAAGTACATGCTTGAGCAATCAACCATCAGCAGCAAGATAGCTAGATATAGGGGTGAGCGGTTCCGGGTACCCTGTCCCAAAACCAGGAACCTTACCCTTACCTTGGTTAACCTAGGTTCCTGAATTTTAGGAACCTTACCCTTACCCCATTTGACCGATTCCTAAATTTTATGAACCTTACCGGAACCTCGGGTTCCGGTTCAAGTTCTAGGGTACCATGTTCACACCATTATTCTTATGAAATTTTTTTTAAGCCTTTAAAAACTTACAAACATCAAGTCACGTTAATCATTTAATTAGCTAAAGTTCAACAAGCAAACAATTAAAAACCACAATTTTTAGTAAGTTTTTACAAAATCAAGGTTGGTAGTAGAAACAACGTTCTTAAAAGAGATGTGATCAAAATCTTACAAAGTCTCTTCAAAAACTAATACAACCAAATGTCTCAAGTTCATTAACTAAATTTAAATAAAAATAATGCAACCTTTAAACTTCCATTGCATCTTCAACATCAATAACTTATCCATCACCGTCGGTAAGATCTATGAAATATAAAATAAAATACCCTTTGAATGGTTCCAGGTTCCGGTTCCGGTTCCAGGTTCCGGTTCCATGATTTCATTTTAGAAACCTTGCCCTTAATCGTTTGACCGGTTCCTAAATTTTAGGAACCTTACCTTTACCCATTTGACCGGTTCCGGCTCCGGAACCCTATCCATTTGACCAGTTCGATTCCGGGTACCCATCAGTCATGCTCACCCCTAGCTAGATAGATCGTCATGCTGTGTCGAATTCGAACTCAAGTATGTTCCTCAAAAGCGATCAAAGGAAAGGTAGTGTCGGAATTCCTAGTCGATCTACTTGTAATCGAATCGCGACTCGAACACCTTGACTTTCCAAATGAAAACATTTTATAAGTGGAGGTGGACGTATGGATAATGTACTTCAACGACGCTTCCCATCGAAGGACTTCGAGTAGGGATCCTTCTAGTCTCACCAAAAGGAGCACATACTCTCATTTAAGTCAAGTTAGATTTTAAAGTGACTAACAATGTCGCGAAATATGAAGCTTGTATCACGAGACTTCAAGTCTGCTATAGAGATTAGAGCTAAGAGCATCGGGGTTTCGGTGACTCCGGTCCGATCATTAATCGATTTCGCAAAATGGAAGATACGCGAGTGAAGCCTTGACACCCTACCTATCACATCCGATTGAGTTATCAAAAAATTTTGAAAGCATTTTATACACATACCTTCCTAAGGATGATAATCGGTTCGCGAGATGCTTTAACTAAGTTATTATCAATGATCAATATCCCTAACGACATTCATTCAATGCCCATCCACATAAATCGATAGAGTCGGCTTTCACACTTATACGTAGTAGAAGTGTTTAGTACTAGCCAAACCAGTGGGTACCATGACATCTATCGGTATGCTGGATAAACAAGAATGTGCGTTAGACTCCATGCCTAGAGTCCAACAAGCCATCGGGATGCTAACGGCTCGGTTTTTCATCAACCAAGGACGGTTGTAGAAGAAAACCAACACAGGGATTGTCTTACTTTGTGTCAACCAACATGAAGTAAAGCGTATCATGAACGTAAAAAATGGTGGGGAATGTGGACCCCATATGAATGGAAAGATGTTGGTTCAAATGATTCAGAGGTTAGGATACTATCGGTCGACCATGGCAGCGGATTGCCATGAATTCGTTAAGAAATGCGACAAGTGTCGGTGTATGCAAATTTACAACACCAGCCACCATCATTTCCGCATTCGACAAGCGAGAATAGCCTAAGGCATGCTACGAAGAGTTAGTGTTATTGGATCACTAGACTCAACCTTCGTCATCTTGGGTGTGCTTCTTTAGGTCCTCAATTCTATGGGCCCTCCTCTCTTTAGCTTCATTAGCCTTAGATTCCCTTCGTGGGCTCGTTCATCTCTTCGAGGGTTTATTTCGCGAGTTTGGAGTGGTGCGGCCGCATGAACAGCTCCTTGGGGATCCAACTCTCGAGCCTTTAATGCCTTGCAATGTGTGGGGTCTACATTAATTATCCACTCCGGATAATATGCAGATATCTGTAGTGATCGGCTCATCCTTAGGTTTCTACAACTTTGGCGAGTTCGACCAATACTCAAGCCAGGACTTAACTCGCCTAGAATTCCCTAAACCTTCGAACAGTTCAAAGGTAGTAGGCCGGACATAGTCCGAGATAAGGGATCATCTGTTCTCGTCCCATTTGTCGCAATACACGGTCAAGGAAGTAGTAGGTACTGGTTTTTAGACAAAGCATGCGAAAAAAGGTTGTTGTCCGGTATGTGTCCTAAATTAGGACACTTTCCAATGTTTAATGTACGAATCAATGGTACTACTATGGTTTTAAAGCCAATCCTCCCACCAGGAAGCTGAGTGATCGGTCACCATATCCAATTGCTTCTGCCGATAGAAGTCTATTGCTAGATATGAGTTCACTCTTCTAGGAGCTTGAATCAGCTGAAGATGCTCCATTAACCAAATCTGCATACAATAGATAAAAAAATCATAAGAGTCCTGCACGATCAAATTCAACCTTATTTATGGCCCAATAGGAGCGAAAAATAAAATTAAAAAGAATTAAAAAAATGAAAGGACGAAAAGCCGAGACTTTGGGCATAAAGCCGAGGCTTTTTAACCTCGGCGGCGTCGGATCGCCAACTTATGGCGGCGCTGCCGACCTTGTTTCACCATTTGGTCCTGGTTATTATGTTTTGCTTACTTGCAACAACAGAGGGGCTCCCAACAAAGTCTTCCTCCGAATTAGCCTCGACCCGGTCTAACCCGATAAGAGTTTCAACAACTATCAACGAAGTCAAGGAACAGTAATCCTCAAGTCGCTTAACAAAGCTTAGTAGTGCCATATCTCTTTGGCTTCCTACCAGCAGAAAACCACCTATCGGACAGGTGATGATTGTTCTATGTCTCCGAATAAGAATAGACACTAATGACGAGTACATCGAGCGGTAATGCTTTATCGGATTCATTAGGTCCACTCGATCCCCAATAAGAATCCAACCTAGATTCCTATTGTTCAGCTTCGAAGGCGTTTGTAGGTTTCGTGCATGTTCTCGGAGGATTTGGGCATAACAGGTTTCGTACGGCATTGGATGCCCATAATAGCATCAAACTCTTCGGGCGGGGACACAATTCTTTATCCCCAAACCTGAAAATGTTGTAATGCGAATCCTAGTAAGCCACAGCAGCCCTTAAGAAAATCCAATAGACTTTCACTTGTCGAATGCGGAACAACGTATTCAGCCCATATTGTGACAAACCTACCCTCTCGGTGTTTGTCATCTCATGCATCCAACGAGATAACTCGGTCATGAAATTCATCTTTGAAGGAAATAGAAGAAAATTGAAGGTACTAAGGAATTTTCTTAGGATCTCGTTTTCGAGGAATTGTGGAAGAAGGTTCGAAGGCTTGATTTTCAACATCCAGCAAGTGTCCAATTTATAGCAGTTCCTAGATTCAAGAGTCCTACTGTGCCAACACCACCGAAGTCCGCTAGAGCTTCGATTTCTGCATAATAGGCGCTGGCCGAGCTTTCAAGACTGGCCGGTCAGCCTTATTCTTTTGACCCAAGCACTCCTTAGGGCATTATTTGTTTCTCGCTCATGGCCCATTTTCGGTTAAGCCCTTTATTTCGAACCATGCACTTACCAGTTCCTATTTTTTCTTTTATTATTTTATTTTGGGGGAATGGGGGCTAGTGTATTTTTTTAAATTTGTCTTTGTAATTTTTTGCATCATATTCATAAAAGAAAGCATTTTTAGAATTGAGTCCTTGTATTCATTTCATTGCATAGAGTTAAAGAATTTTACAAAATACTAAATATTAAACAACAAAGCACCCTACAAGGGATCAACTAATCCTCGTCATTGGAAGCATCATCAAAGAGATAATTCCCGAAGTCGTCCAAGATGGATGTGGAAAACCGACCGTCTCCACCACCGTGTGAAGAGCAAGCCCCATGGTCCCAAGATTGAGAAGCTCCATGAGAAGGCCCACTATAAGACATCCGGTGGAAGTCAATCAGGTTCCCATGTCGATCAAGTGCTTGAAGAGGCAAGATATCCATGCATTCTTTAGAAAAACTAGGCCTGGAGGAACTAGGCCCCGCTTCGAAGCACTATGATGATGCGTACGCCGTGAATAACGCCGGGAAGTGCTCACTCTAGTTGTACCACCAAAGGGTGCTTGTTGCCCAGATGGTTGTGCTTGAGCTCCCGGGCCACCAAGGAGGTCTCACGATGAAGACGTTTTAGATCGACGCCTCTACAAAAATAATGGAGCAATTAGCACATCCACTAAAAGCGCAGTGAAGTTAGCATTTACACTAACTACGACTCACCTAGAGGGTTTGGAAAGTCTTCCCAATGAATAAATCTCGGATACCCCTAAGGGCGAATCGAATCGACAATCATGGTCCGATATTGCTCTCGATTATACTACAAGATTTCATGGTGTTAGTAACTTTTAGCATGCAACTAAAAGTAAAGAGCATAAAACTCTTACCCTTTGTCGGTTTCTAAGGAAAGGATGAGTTCGATAATTCTTATATAACGAGCGGATTCCCAGTTTGAGAAACATCCACATCGAGACTTGGAATGTACATATCTTCTCGAAGAAGCTACAAGAAGATGAAGTTAATTTCCATGCAAGAAATTCAACTACATAAAAAAGGAGAAAGAAATTGAGGTTCACTAGTCATATCATAATCTGTCCCAAATGATATGCATGGGACGTATACAAATTTAGAAGCTGGGTATAGGGATACCCGGTAGCTGCTTCCTTCGCTTTTGTTGAGAAAGAAAGCGGAAGTATAACACGATCCGAGGTGGATCGTAAGGAATGAACGGAGGCCATGTGTTTGAGCGGACTCGAGCCTTAACTCTTTCACCAAGGTACCAGCAAAACTCGAAAGGACCCTCAAATAAGATCCTCCTCTCGTTCAACTCCCGTGCAACGACTACACTTAGAGGGAGTTTAAGTTGGGCTCAAGGATGGAAATTGGCCTACACACACGGGATTTATAAGGAGATAAGCAAGCAAAAGTAAGAAATGACAAAAATTGGGCGGCCGAATGCCAGCCTATGGCAAGCACCAGCCACCACAGCCTAGCCCACCACGAGTCGTGGGCGAGGCAGCAAGATGGCAGTGAAGAAGATCTTTCCGGGCATATTTTGAGGTAAATTTAGAAGCTTAAAAGTGACATACCGAAGCCATACGGTTAAGAGCAGACCTCAAAAGCCTATGTCATGGGCTTTAGGTCGTCGACGATAGATTTTTTCCCATGATACGGAGGCCAAAAATGTAGGGTGATTTGTTAAGCCGGGCGAAAGGCGTGGGAAATATTCATACAACCACAGCTACGATTTTTGCAAAACAAGTGAGATTTTTATCAATACAAGATAAGAATATATCGGAAATATGTAAAGAAATAAAGCATACCTCAATGATCTTCCATAAGCCACATAGTGGAAGATAGTTTGTCAAGTCTTTCTCGGGCTTAGTATGTCTCACACCGGCACGAAGACCCCTTATGAAGCAAGTATATGCGGGTGCACCCGGTTGAGCTCTTTTATCCTATCAAGGTCTGCTAAGTTCACCAAATAATGAACATGAACCTTCGAAGCTTAGTCGGAAAAAGTATTGTGCTTAATAAGAGAACAAGCACAACTCGGACTTGTTGGGGAGAATGTCGAGTCCAAAACCCAACATCTTCAAAAGCATAAAAAGGATGGTGTATTTGATGAAATTTTCCCAAGGAAATCTACTAGCCACGGGACCGAAGAGGTGACGTAGATAGTCACGATCTTTGTACAAATTTCAGTCGTAAACTAGAGGTTCCCCGAGAAGCCCAAACCCGAAAAAACAGCAAAATCAAAAGGTGTAATGGTCATCTCCCGAAAGGAAGATGGAAGGTGTTAGTGGTATCCCAAAAATGCTCACTAATAGCCCTAATGGGATCCCTTTCTTTTTGTCACACAAATGACTCAAAGTAGTAAAGAAGAAACCAAACCCGACAAGTATTCATGATGTCTTCTAAAATGTAGTTCCTTTCTCTACAAGTCTCCATGAACTTTAGAATGGCCCCACTACTTCGAATTGAGCCTTTCAACAAGATGCAAATCCAACAAGATTTTTAGTAGAAGTATTACTTTAAGTGAGCAAATAGAGAAGTTTAAGCCAACAAGCTTACCGATGGAGCAATGGCGAGTGAACAAACTAAGCTCCTCCTTTCATAGACCCATTCGAGTAAGCCAAGCCAAGCATACAAGACAAAAGTCAAGCCAAGCATACAAGACAAGCTTACAGATGGAGCTTTTCTACAAGATGCAAATCCAACAAGATTTCACGTTTGGAAAGATATCTTGAAAATCAACTAGTTTTTTCAAAGAGTAAACCAAGAACACAACAAGAGCAAGCAAGAGAGGAGTGAGAGAAGTGTGCAAAATGAACACACTAAGCTCCCCTTTCATAGACCCATTCGAGCAGGGCAAACCAAGCATACAAGACAAAAGTCAAAAAGCAAGAGGAGACCAAGGGAATCCAGCAGCATGCCGAGGGCCGGGCCCGCCAAAGGCCGGACGATGTCGGTGATGAGGCGTGGTGGCATCCCATCGATGACAACTTTGCAGCCCTAGCTGGTGACCTAGCTTGAAGAGTCCAATCGAGCATGGAAAATGTATTTTTGGCACCATATGCATGCAAGTGGAATCTTTTGGACCCACCATATTAGCTTTTGTGGATCAAATTTTCAATCTATTTTTGACTTAATTATTCGGGTAAAATATTGAACTTTCGTCAATATGATGCTAACAAACATGTTAGTACAACAGATTATCGAGGCCAAACTTCGGATCAAAGAACGATCGAAGTTTCGAGCATAAAAATTCCCAAGCTTCGAGGCTCGATCAAGCCAAGCTTCGGATCCTCTTACCGGACTTCGAATGCATGCATCACGATCAAGTACAAGTTCTGTCTCGGAGTTCGAGCTCGACAGCGAACCAATTCAAGACACAACACAACAATTAAGCATAAGAAACAATGCATGAAAGCGAGATAAGTATCCTTTAGTGTCTACTTTGACCCTTCGTCTTTCGGACTCGATCAAAGTGGGGGCTAATTGTAGACACCTAAAATGTGTCGTCCCTTATCTCTTTTTCTTTATTTTATATTGTTGGCCCGATGATAAAATCCCAAGTCCTGTTTGAGGATCTAGATCATGGACGATATTTGACTGATGTAACGGAAGCCAATAAACCACAAAGAAGCCTATAGCACGAAATAAATACCTTTTTTTTCTTGGGTCAGTCCAAAAATCTTTTTCAGGACAGTCCAAGCCCGGGTCAAACCTCTAGAGTAAACGGAACTTCGGTGCCGCGTACGAGGAGATTCCGGGTTCAAAACACTACGTTTCACTTTCGTCCAACCCCGACACGAGTTGAAGATATCAAATCAAAGTCCGGTGCCGCGTTTCATGATCACAAGCATCAAAACGCCACATTTTGCTCCAAGATAATGCGCCTTAGACACGGAGTTTCCTCCCTCAAAACTACATCATGTCCGACACCGTGTACTAGTTCCATTTTCACCTAAAATGTTGCGTTTTACCTAAGAATCCTATTGCACCACGGAAGGAGCTCAAGACCACGTAAAGATTCGGCACCCTCAACTGCAGGATTCGGTTCTATCCCTTCATTTTTGGCCTAGTTTTGCAGTGATTTTGGTTCGGTTTGGATAGCTGGTCGAATTAAAACCCTATGTCATTTTCTCGACCTAGCCTCTCCAAATAAATAGAGAGCATAGGCTCTCATTTCAACAACAGCTTATTCCTTAATGTTATCGTTGCTAAAGTCGAACTAAGAGCTATTGAATGCCTCGCTAGTATTCTCGATCTCTTTGTTCCTTTTCAACTCTACTTTTCATCATACTTTCCACATCCGGTCCTTAAACCCCATCAGTCATACATTTGTGTATCCACCAGCACAAAAACTCACAAGAAGCCCTTCCCGATTCACCACCATCGTATCACCGGATCCAAATTAGAGATCCGGATCAACAGGTGGGACAACCCGAGGGCACTAATTCGGCCTTCACAATGGTTATTTATTTTTATGTTTTATTGCTTTCTGTATTGTATACAAAGAGTTGTATCACATTTATTCCCCCCGCGCCCCACCCGATGTAATCCTTTTAGTTTTCGCTTTTGTTTCTTTTTGTTTTTCCTTTGCTTTCGTTTATCGCTTCTTTATATTTGTTTTTTATTGCTTTCTTTCATCATGTTATGGTTGCTTTTAATTCCGTATCGCATGTTGTATACTTGTGTTTAGTGTGCTATTTAGATTCACTACTCAAACTAGTAATGGTCGTTCTTTGAGGGGCGAAATAGAAGGGCTTATTTCTTACCCTTGCCCCCAAATCCGATTCTCGGGTCTAGACCGATGCACTCACTTTTTAGCCTCTTTCAACTTAGTTTTCCCATACTAAGATTAGAAGAGCGTTTATTTATTTATTGTTTTGTTCGTTTTTAGTCATAAAAACCGACTAGCAACTCGTATTTTCGATTTATTTCGTCGAATTGCTTCTCGGCTTTTCTAATTGAATGATAAAAAGAGAGACTTCTTTGGATCTCGCCAACCAGGCCGGAGGCCGAGGCTGATGAACTCAACCATGACCCTTGGCGGTGCTTGCCAAGCATTAGGTTCTGGTGAAGGCCAGCACCGAGTGGTCGAAGGTGAGGCTTGGGTCGAAATCGGTGTTTTCACACCAATTTGGCCCTAAAGCACCACTGCAGATTCAACAAACCCTAGTTTTCCGTATTTTTCGGTTAAGAAATAATATCCCGAGATTTCGAAAATAATTTCTAAAATAAAATAATTAATAAAATCACCACTCAATCTTATTTAATTAATTTTAACTTGATTTATAAAATTCGGAAATCTAAATAAGAGGTTCATCTCGACTTTCTAAAATCAATCTTCAAAACCCTAAAATCATTTTCATCTTCAAAAACCGAAAATAAAAATTCAGAAAAAACCCCCAAATCTTAGGGAAGCTCGCCGCCCCTTTCCGGGGAACCGTGGTTCCTAAAGTAAGACCCACATCTAACGGTTTGGTCTATAGGTCGGGTTTAAATGACATGCTTCCCAATTAACTTTTTGTTCTTATGGAAGGAAAGGGAAAAAATGGATTTGAATTCGAAAATTAGAAATTGGATATGGGAATTTGGAACAAGATTGAGATTGGGGTCGAACCTCATGGGCTTCCTATGTATTCACTACAACGAAAATCAAGCCTTTGTATTTCAAAAATTCTGATTTGGGTTTTGTTTTTTGAAAAGGAAAAGAAAATAGACGTAGGATGGATCCGAAATAAGGAAGTGCATATTTTATTGTCATCCTTCATGAGTGATGGGCTCGTTCAATGATGAAGTGTAATGCTTCATAAAGAGTTGCCTAGATCTACGCATGTCCTTTAATTATTGCGTCTTTTGTGGTCGTGTATGATTATTCATCTTCTATGAATATGACAAGCATCTCATAACGTTTTGAAGTCCGTGAAAGGCATGAACCTCAAGTGTTGGTATGCGGGTTTTAGATTTTTTATGATTAATCTCACTTGATTTTTTCAAAGGGTCGGTTTGCCATGGGTGCAGCCTTTGTTCTCAAGTGAGTGAGGAAATCGGTGAAGCTTTCTCCATCTCCCTTCTTGATCAACTCTAAGTCTCACAAAGTAACTGGTAGGTCAAGTATTGTAGGAATATTAAAGAACTCCCTACAAAGATCCCGCCATTTTGTGACCTTGTATGGGCAAACAAGCATTATACAACTTTATGACATCTTTGTCAAACGTCCATAGAAATATGACATGGTATGTATCCTCTGGTATATTCTTCAAGGTCATTGCCCTCGCAAAGTTCCTCACACGAGTGGTGAGGGTTTTTACTTTCACGGAACTTGATATTAGGCATGGTGAATTTTAGGGGCAATTTACCTTTTGGGATTGAAGTGAATATCGCATGGCCCAAGTAGTAACCGTTGAACATGGAGTCTTGTAAGAGCTTATCTATTCGGTATATTCGTGCATCGAATTGAGGCTTAGGGATTTCTTGCACATCTTTCTCTTTTCCTTCGGATGTTAGTTTCTTCTCCAAGTGTGAGGTTAAGTTTTTCGGATATGGATTCAATTTTCTTGTCATGTGGCTCAATCTTGGCTTCTATGTTTGCAATAGGCTCTTTGAACAAGGTCATGATGGGGTTTCCTGCAGTTCGTCGGCCATTTTGGAGGGTTGCGCTTCAACGCTGTTCGTTAACGACGTATTGATGTTGACTGTACTCGGTGTTGTACGTATTGATGTGGGACATGCCGATGTTGAGTTCATCGGTGTTGAACGTGTCGGTGTCGAAGTAGACTTCTTATTCCTTAGTTGCTTCGTGCTAGGATTTTCGATTTCATAAGGCTTCTCTATCCTATATCCCAAAAACAGATGCTTAAGATTGGCTCTTCTTTTGAGATTTTTACGGAGACTCGGGGCTTAAGTACTAAACCCGAGGAAACGACTTACCCCTAAGAAAAGAGAATGATATGCCTCTTTAAAATACAAACCAACAAAATTCCAAAACATAAGAATGATCCTCGATGAAAACATAAATGCATTTTTAATTTGGCTAAACATGTAAAAATAATGGACCGACAAAAATGAGAGAGAATTCTTTTTTGGAAAAAAAAAATAGATTCACCTAAATTGAGATTGTTTTTTGCTAATGCAAAATGCATGTAGAAACTCAAATGGACCCAAAAAACCTGAAATAGAAAAATGGATCCAGCACCGAGACTCGACTCAAAAGGAAGACTGGGTGGGCTATTGCTAGCCTATGACCCGCCTAAATTTTTGCGCCATTTTTTTAACCGAGATATAGGAGGAAAAATGGAGTAACCTCTATAAGAAAATTTTTGAATTGAAAAGTGAAAATAATGGAGTGACCTAAAAAGGAAAGGAAGAAAATTTTGACTTTAGCTTAAATGCACATAAAGACTCAAAGTTTTATTATTATTTTTTATTTTACAATGCGAGAATTATTGGATTGAACCTGGCTATATGAGCCATGGCCCGTCACGTCCCGTGGGAGTAGATCAAGTTTTCTCACTAACGTCGGCTTCACGAAGTTTTGTTTATCAAGGGAACGATGATGCGATTGAAAGAGAATTTTTTTTAAAAGGGATTGATTGCCAATTTTAGGAAATCGTTTGTATTTTCGAAGACAGCTTTTAGAAGTCTCGCGATACCTTTTTACATAGAAAGGTTAAAATAAAAATATAGCCACCACAAAGCTCAATTGAGCCAAACGGTCGACATTTGGACTAGTAACTAAGACCGGATAACATCATAAGTGTCATGGCAGGCCCGCCGAGCTTTTGTCCGGCGGCGACCATCCGGCCAGTATTGCGAGCAAATTCTGGTTAGATGGCTCACACTCGTCAACCAGATTTCCATTTTTACCAACTATTATAAATAAAAAAAGACGAGATGTAACTAACTTTAGGAGAAAATGTGACTAAAAAGATTCGCTAGTTAGTTTTGAAAATAAAAATTAACAAAATAAAAGAAGCAATTTTTTAAATTTTGGTGCAAAGACTCAAAATTAGAAAAAAGGTTTTAAAAAGGACTCATTAGTCTTAAACTAATGATCCAACGTTCAGGAGTGCAGGAACAAAACAAAGAGGAATGCTCTTCATTCCACCCGTCAAAAAGATGGCCTCTACGAATTGAAAATGATAGTTTAAATTGCGCTAAGAAAGTCAAGCAAGCAACATGCAATAGGGGGAATATAAAAGGCAAACAAAATATGATGTAAAGTGATAAATAAAGCAATTAAATAAAAAAATAAACAGAAGAAAAGCGATAAAAAATTACATCCAATGGGGTGGAAAGTACGTAAATTACATCATTAATCCACAATATGGAAAGAGATAAAAACTAAAATTAAATAAAGCTTATAATTTCAAAAATGGTTTAAGTACGCCATAGGTTAACCCACTTGATAGGCTTGAATCATGGTAAGATTTTGACAGAGTAGTAATAGGAAAACTATGTGAAAAAGTGGAGAAACGAGGCCTTTTATGAGGGTTTAGAAAAAGACTCTTGAGTGGAAGTGATTAGGAGGGGAGAGAAGAGAGTGTGGGAGAGAGTTTTAGCAGCCTACGGGTAGAAATGAGGGCTAAAACTAGTGTAAAATGAGAGGGCGAACCCCTTATTTATAGAAATTTTTAGGGTTCAAAAAACCCTAAAAATGGCCTCCACTCGCAGATAATGGATAGAACTGGGTTCAAAAACGTCGGAAATGAATAAAGAAAAATTCGAGAAGTTGAACCAGTCAAAATGACACAACTCAAAGGATTCTTAGGTCCACCACTAGACCTAAAACGACGTCGTATAGTTGTGTGGGAAAGCGTGCCAAGCTTCGGCTCTTAGAAGAGGGCAAAATGTTGCGTTTTAAGTAGCCTTGTGAACTAGTGCTGGTTCAGCTCCAGTGCTTAGGAGTCCGAGCTTCGTTTAGGTTGGGCGAGGCACCGATTTGTGGGCTGGCCCAACCCTAAAATATTAGTTTAGATTGTTTCGTGCTGTTGTTTGGTTTTTGGTGGGCTAAACCGGCTTCCGCCATGCTCGTTTTAGTCCGATCTTGACCCGTACTTGCAAACAAAATTGGTTTTTCATCACCCGGCTAAAAAAATAAATAAAATAAATAAAAATATAAGGACAATATGTTTAGGTGTTTACACTGGCTAATCTACTAAAGACTTAAGGAAAAGGATTAAAGAAAAACAATCACACACACATTCAAGCATGCAAATGAAGATTCAACCTAAACCACAAAGGCTCCATGTTCACAAGGAATTTCTAGGTCAGATAAACATGGTGGCTAATAATTTGAAAATGTTGTTCCCCTATAGGATGCATAGTGGGACTTGAATAATCGGTGTTTATTGATCATAAAATTAAGAAAGCTTTCTATGAGCAGGAAAGTAATCGTACCTCGCTTTTAATTCAAGTATACCCACCAAGATAATGATTCAACCTCTCCCAAAAACAAGTACTTAAGGGTTGAATCCTATAAGGTCCAAAAAATCTATGTTCGAGTTGCCTAGAAAAGTGCAAAGATGCCTAATGGAAACACGATAAAAACTTCAAAATCAACTTTCAAGTCTCACCCTCTTAATAAGTGTCCCAAGTGGAGTTGCCACTATAGGAGCCTCGTTAAGTCGTATTTTGTACGTATTTTTAGTTATTATTTATTTTATATTGTATAGTTTATTTTATCTAAATTATTCTATTATATTTATTTTTAGGCAATGGTCGAATAAAGTGAAAAAGAGAAGAAAAGACGTTAAAAGTGGGTTTTTAGCTACCGACAAGCGTTCAAGAAAAGATATGAAGTCGGTTTAAAAAATAATGTGTCATAAGATATTTATTTTATGATATTTTATTTTATAAAGTCTTATTTTGAGGAGGAGATTGAACAAAAATAACCATACTTCTAAACCTACTAGGACTCCTCCTTAGAGTTGCATAAGAAGGAGACTTGGAAGAGAAGAAAGAGGAATCTTCATCACAATCTCACCCCTCACACCACTTTATCTCTCGCTCTCCTATTCTTCATCAAACTCATCATATAATCATCTCTTTCTCATCAGCTGGCTGCTCGTATAATAATCACCAATCTTCATCGTAATCTCTCTCGCGGGCTACCTTTCGATATCTTCATCCACCATCATCATCACCAATTCCTTCTTCCCTCCTTCACATCCCTTCTTTTTGTTTCCACCATCAACATTATCTCCATCATCATCTTCTTCTTCTATCATCATCATCAACCCTCCATCACCACCATAATAATCATCACCACTCTTCTCTTTACCTACAGCCACGCCATCCTCTCTATACCCCCTCATCACCGTCATCATCAATCATCTTCATCATCACCTTCTTCTTGATGATAATCTTCATCACAATCTCTTTTTCTTACCATTACCAGCCGCCCAGCTTCTAATTATCATCTTCTTCATCATCTTTGATGGACCATCATGCTAAGAAGGATTTTATTGGTAGTATTATTATTATTGTAATTTTTATTTTAAGGCTTTATTTTTATTGTTAGTTTAATATTAAAGATGATATTTTTATTTAGTTTATATGTCCTATATTATATTATGCGTAAGAAGTTTTTTTATACTTAGTATAATCTACTTGAAACCATGTTAAATTAGTTATTTTGAAACAAAGTTGTGATCTTTATTGTCTTATTGATTTTATCCATGATTTTATGATAATTTGTGCTTCACTTTTATGATTTTATGTCTAATTAATTAGAGTGTACGCTAATTAGTTTTATATAAATTCATATGATAGTTTAAAGGGTTTAAGTACGTAATCTCTTGGTCTTTTAGACATAAGTATTACCCTAATTAATCATGGATGGCTTATACCCATCTCTTTTAATTAGGAAATTATTATAGATCCTTTCTAAATCAATTTTCCAATAGATTGGTTACTAGGTGCTAAATGATTTTTTCTAATACTTAATGCTCTAATTTGATTAAATTCTAGTGTTAGTATTAGGGTTATAGATATTAATAGGGTTTATATTAGGCCTAGGCCTAAGTAAACTAATAACTAAGGAAAAACAAGGAAGATCCACTAGTGGTTGTCTTCTACAATTTAGCTCATGAGTAGATCAATTTGTGTTAATGATAAATATTAATTTGTATGGTGGATATAGATTATACTAAGTGCTTTTATAAATTTGATAAATTTGATAATTATTTATTTGTTTTTTAGTAGTTTTCTTTAGTTTGTCAATTTTTATTTATAAATTTATAATCTTTTGTTATTAATTTTATTATCCCCCTTAAACAATTTTCTTTAGTAATTTTATTTCAATTTAATTTTGAGTCTTTATGTATTTTAATTTTCAAATTACTTTTCTATCAGTTTGTTAAAAATTAGGTTTAAAATAGTTTCTTTCTTTTTTTCATTGTTTATAAGTTTTTAGGGTTTAGATAGAGTCCTAGTTTTCTGTGATTAAATTTTAGAATTTTTCAAATTGTTTTGATAAATTTTTAAATTTGATTCTTGAATTTAATTACAGCAGGTTTTTAGTCTAATTAATTCGTAATTTCAGTTTTTAATTTTGTTTTTATATTTTTAGGGTTTTTTTAGGTCTAGAAAATTATTGTTAATATTCTGTGTTATTTTAGTGTTTATTTTCATAATTATTTTAGTGCATAATTTTAGTTATTTAATTTCCTATTTTAGATTCCATTTTGTTTTACTGTTTTAATTTTCTGTTTCAGCTTATTCTAAAAATATACAAAAATATTTCTGGGGTATTATAACTTTTATATTATGTCTAAATTAGTTATTTAGTAGTGGATAATTTTCTATGATTTATAGTTATTAATTTATATTTTCTTTTTGTTTTAAAGAGTAGTAAATTTAATTAGATTAAATCTTGCATATTATTATATCTTTCCTCGTGGATTCAATCCCTACTTCCCTATACTATATTATTTATTATAAGTCTAGGTAGTGGTTCAATCCCTACTTCTGTAACACCCCAAAATTTAATCGTAATTAATTATTTTAAATTTGTATTTTATCTTCTTAATATTACTTAAGAGCAAGTGAGCCGCGTAGTATACGAAACCGAAATAAAATATGCGAACAAATTTGATAATCGCAAAATATAATGGTAAATAGTACAAATTTACATTTCGAATAATGTAAAATTGTGTCTCGAAACACGGTTTATTTATAATTAAAATAATAAGTAAATGAAAAAAAGAGTTAGAAAATATGTATAAGCAAATAAAAATGGGCCAAATGTGTGATTAAACATTTAATTTTGTAACACCCCTAGACCCACCCTAGGAGTATTACATGCCGGGGTTCCTCGGAGGAACCCCTAAGGCTGCTTAAGGTCTCAACTTAGGGTTAATAACCCTTTCTTGGATTGGCGGAAGCGCGGTTCTAGGTTTTCGAAGGTTTTTCTGAAAATTTCGGCAAAGTTTCCTCTGTAAACTGGCTAAACCCATAGGCTTAAAGCCCTAACCCCGCACGAAACACAATCTTAAACTCAACGAGCCACACGCTCGGAGAAACACAACACAACTCAACGAGCCACACGCTCGGAGTATTCACATAGGGATTTTACATTCATAATCAAACTTAAGTTCACATAAAACAGTCTTTACAACATCTTTATAAATAAAAGACAGAAAAACAAGCAAGTAAGTCCAAGCATCTCCTATTCGTCTATTATTTCCAAAAGCCAAAGGCAACTCCTGCCGGTCTTAACTTCGTACCTGAAATGTTGGTGATGTCATGAGCTCACTAGCCCAGTGAATAACCCAAACCCAACCCCGAATTTCACTTTGCACATTAATTCATTAACAAATACACATAAGTTCTCAATTAATTCATAACATGCGATTCGGATCAAATAAGCTTAAGACATGCGAGATTCTAAACTTACCAACTTGCCGAGAGACATAATGACATCATTTGCTTATGAATTCAATCAAACATGCTTCATTCATCTTTCTACTCAAGTAAGTCATAGAATCATTCATCATGCGAATCATTCATCACGTAAATCATTCATCAAGTAAGTTATTCATCACGTAAGTCATTCATCAAGAAATCATTCATCATGCAAGGCATTCATCACATAAATCATATCTTAGTTCTTATCGCACACATTTCTTATGAAATCAAGATTCGTTCTTCTTCTTATTCTTCTTCTTGAGTTCAATCATGCATTTCATAAATCATCGATTCGTTCTTTCTTGTTCGATATGCACGATCATTCGTTTCTTCATATCATAATTCTTTTAAGTCTTCTTAGTTTCGAATGGAAAGAATATTTATGCACCGCTCTAAAGACCCAGTTCTTGGAGCCAAAACAATTCGTGGGCTCGGCTCACGGAGGCATACAATTTGTGGCCTCGAGGCATAACAATTCGTGGCCTCGAGGCAGCCTCCCTTCCCCGAAGGACGCATACTCGTCAATTCTTCGTGGAAGCAATTCAATTCGTGGCTTCGGGTTGACGGACACTTCTATGGCCATAGCTTCAGAGGGTTCTTTAATTCGTGGGGTCTTAGATCAATAACACAATCCTTTCTCACTTCTTTAGTTCTTTATGTTTCTTATTTCCTTATTACTTATATATAAGATATACTTAATTCATATAATTCATGCTCAACACGTTCATGCATAACTTCTTCAAAACAAGCAATTCACATAAGCAAGTTCCAACTCAAGTATAATCAATTCATTTCACATACCCATGCTTATATCATTTATAATCAGTGTAATTCAGGATAAACACATAATTACATAAACATGCCAACTAGGATTTCTAATCAACGAACTCACCGTTTTCATGCTCGCGTAATATCGCGTATAGGTGGTTAATGGTTCTATAACTTTTTTTAATCGATATATATCTTTTAATCTAGCCACATAGCTTCTTAAATCTCAGTTCTTAATTTAGTTACTCATTTAGATGCGATTTTGCTCAAAACAAGACATTTTCACTTAAAATTACATATCTCCCAATCTACTCATCCAATGCATACCAAATTTTATAGGAAATTCTCATAAATTGCCACGAAGCTGCAGTAAAAGTTTCGGGAAATTTGGGCTACACATGAATTCACAGAAATTCGGACAGCATGCATATTTACTGAAAATCTGCACATAAGTCATGAACTTAAGTTTCGATTTTTCTCCCTAATTCTCGCTCAAGCTAATCTCATCCAATTCTCAATAATCATGCTCAATCATACATAAACATCACAAATTCAGAACTAAACATCACATAATCACAACATGCTCTTTGATTCGTGAGTTGCTAATTTAGTGAATTTAAGCCTTCAACTTCTTCAATTAGACCTAGGGTTTCCAATTTCTTACTTCGAATTCATGTTCAATCCACCTAATTCATTTTATTTTAGAGGATGAATTCAGATTACTCACCTTAGATTCTTAGAGGTTCTAAGAATTTCAGCTTTGGAAGGTTTTCGAATTAGTTTCAATTTGGGTTTTGCTTCCTCTTCTTCCTCCTTTCGCTGCCCTCGTTGCTCTCCGCTTCGTCTCTCCTTCTTTCGCCCTCTGCTTCTCTTTCCTTTCCCCTTCGTCCGCTGCCTGTACTTGGGCCTCGCCGTGCCCGCCGGCTGCCGGTTTCCGGCGTTCCTCTTGCTCCCGCTCCCGCTCCCGCTCGCTCTTCCTCTCTCCTTGTGCGTTCTGCTCCTTCTCACTTTCCCTCGCTTCGCGTTCTTTCGTTCCCCTTTCTTCTTCTGCTCTGCTCGGCCTCTCGAGCCCTCGCCCTCCCTTCGCTCACCGGTGGTGGCGTCCTCGCTGCTCAGGCGGCTCTCGCGCTTTCTCCTCTCTCGCTCCGCCTCTACTCCCTCTCGTTTCCCCGTTTCGCTTCCCCGTTCTTTTCTTTCCTCGCTTCGCTTCTTCGTTCCTCCTCTTTTGTTCTCAATCCCAATTTCTCTCTCCTCTTCTCCTAATCACAGCTAATGGCTTTGCTCGCCTAATTCCAATTGGACCCCTTAATTCTTTACTTCTTTCTTTGCCAACACAATGCCACTAATCTCCATTTCTCATTCCTTTTCTTTTTATTTTAATTGGGCCCAAGTAGCTTCACAAGGCCCAATTTAGCTAGCCCACGCTCGAGTTTCAGCTCTCGGGTTTCTAATTCCGACTCAAAAAAATTCTAATTCACTAGCAAGCAAACACCGAAATTTTGGGGTCTCACAAATTATGTGGTAAAATCAATAATAAAAAGAGAGGAAGATATTAAGATTTTTTTACACAAAAAAGAGAGAGAGAGAGAGTTGAGGGGCTGCTAGAAGTCTCGGGAAAACATCGATGAAGTGGGGGTTATTAAACAAGCACTCGTTAAACCTCGTTTTTACCGGTTTTTAAGGCATTATTTAACCCAATTCCGTGATGACTTCAATGATATTTATTAAGTTTTGGGTTGGATTTTGCTTAATTTCTCTTTATCATCTCCTAAGCTCGTAAATCTCTTTATTTCGGGTTTTTGGCTTAAATTAGAGAGATTCGAGACAAATTTGATGAAAAGCGATGAAGAGGAAAGTTCGGGCCCAAGAGGAGGCAAGAAAGAAGACTAAAATACATCAAGAGACGTCGCACGACCCTATCAGTGCGAAGCTGCACAGCCGTGCAGATCATCGAGCGAAGGACTCGAAGTGACGGAGGCCGCACGGCCCCTGTGCGCGCTTTCGTATGGTCGTGTGAGAAGTTACAGAAGTTGAAGTTGTGCACGGTACACCGTGCGAAGCTGCACGGCCGTGCGAAGTCGTCCAGAGAGTTCACTGATTTCGCACGGTACCCGTGTGAAACATGCACGCCCGTGCGGACGCACCGCAGAAACTCGCACGGTACTCCGTACGACTCTCGCACGACCGTGCGACTCACTGCTTCGGCGATTATTTATGTTTCCTAATTGTAATTGTTGAAGGATTCTATTCCATAATTTAGAGATTTAGCTAGGGTTTTCGAGAGGAGCTCTGACAGGAGACTCAAGAACACTCATTATTGTTATTCTACTTCAAGTTTTTATGATTGAATCGCATCAAGCTTTTTATTCGGTAATCGTAATTTGTTCTCTTTGTCTTTTCTTCACAATTTCTCTTCGTTTCTCTATCGCTATTTTCCCCAATCATTGTCAATTGTTTAGTATCATGTCTAGAGGCTAATTTCTCGTACTTAGGTCTGGGATTGATCCTTATTATGCCTTGATAATCATGAATTGAATGCCAATTGAATTGTTCTATGCTTGTTAGGTTAGAATTCACTTCGTTCATCACTTTTTCATTGATTACCTCGAAAGAGGACTCTTTTGCTCTTATTAGGGTTTTGTGAACATCGAAAGATGAGAACTCACCTAGAATGACGTTGTGAACGATTAGAACTTCAATATGAAAATAATTAAGGTTTTAATCGGGGTTGTGAGGTGCATTCTTTATGATTTTGTTCTTTATTAATCCCATGAAAATAGGTGATTAGATTGTGCAAGATTAGTCTTTGACCTTCAAAAGTAGGCGAAGATAGGTTTAATTTGATGTCTCCCCTTCTAAACCGCTAACATAGGCAAATCTCAAGCGGTATTTGATGTTGATTTCTGGCATAGTAGTGTGATTAATCCCAATCTAAGGCTTGTTATTTATTGATCTTTCTTAGTTATTTTAGTAGTTGAATCCAAAAACCAAATCAATGTCGAACTGAGTTTTTACCTAGATTAGAGTTTTTAGGTGGATTTAGTATTTGAAAATGAGTTCCTTGTGGACGCGACCCGTACTTGCCGGTTCCTAGCTACGGCTACACCGTGCACTTGCGGTAAATATTTCTCTCAACAAGTTTTTGGCGCCGTTGTCGGGGAACTTTGTTCTTTTGAGTACTAAATTTACTTTTAGACTTGAAACTAGGTCTTGTGTTCTTGCCTCAAGCACCTATCTTTTCTTGATTTCTACTTGAACCTTTTTACTCTCGGTATAGTTCTTGTTTTTGCATGCGTAGGAGAAGTCGAAGAGGGAGATAAATTGTCCCACTTGACCCCGAAATCGAAGCAACAGCAAGGTCAATAAGCGCAGCTGCGAGAAGGCGGAGAAGAGAGGAAAGAATGGCAGAGCAAGGACCGCAACCGAGACCGCTATGGGACAATGCCATCCCTAGTGCGTCCGGGGCAATATTCGGCCATCGTTGGGCCGAATGTCGTTGCGAGAGGACTTTGAGGTGAAGATGTCGCTCATTCACTTTGTGCGGCAAGATGCATTTCGAGGGCTCCCCAGCTGAAAATGCCATCCAACACATCAACTCCTTCTTGGAGAAGTGCGGAACTGTGAAGATCAACAACTTCACCGATGAAGCTCTCCGCCTCAAGCTCTTTCCTTTCTCCTTAAAGGATGGAGCCAAAGACTGGTTACTGAATGAAGATCCTAACAAGTATGCTACTTGGGAGGCTTTGTCTAAGGCATTTATGGCAAAGTTCTTTCCCCAAGCAAGACCGCGAAGTTAAGGAACGCTATCTCCACCTTTTGCTTAGAAGATGGAGAGTCACTTTATGAGGCTTGGGAAAGATACAAGGATCTCCAAAAGAAGTGTCCTCACCATGGCATTCTCGAATGGATGCTCCTCCAAACTTTTTACAACAGGTTACCTCCCCAAATTCGGATTTTTATAGATGCAGCTGCAGGAGGTGCTTTAATGGCTAAGGGTGAAGGTGAAGCCAAGGCACTTATTGAGAACATGGCTTCCAACAGCTATCATTGGGGCAGCGAGAAGACAATTCCGAAGAAAGGAGGGATGCATGAGATTGATTCTATAACCCTTCTAGCTAGCAAAGTGGAGGCCCTAAGTCATAAGCTAGAACGAGTGAGTGTAGTGTCTACTTCCAGTGGTTCCTTAAGTACTGCAAATGAGGGATATGTATTTTGTGAGATATGTGGAGGACCAGGGCATGTGGCCGCTGAGTGCCAAGTTGACTTCCAAACTGTTGAACAAGTCAATGCTCTACCGAGCTTCAATTCTAGACCACAAAATGACCCATACTCTCAAACATACAACCTTGGATTGATGAATCACCCCAATTTTTCCTACAGGAATAACAATCCTTTGCCACCTGGTTTTCAGCCTAGGGCCCATTTCAATCCAAGCACCTCAACCCCCACCTCGGAAGTCAAATCTAGATAGCCTCATGGAAAGCTTCATTCAAACTCAGTCTAGAACAAATGAGGCCTTGGGTGAATCTATCAAGCAATTGACTTCTAAGTTTGAGGGCATGTCTACCCACCCCAAGATCCTGGAGACCCAAATATCCCAAATAGCCCAACAAGTGAGCCATCTTTCTAAACCACAAGGGCATTTGCTAGGCCAGCTAGAGATTAATCCTAGGGCCCATGTCAATGCTATTCAAACCTATAGCGCAGAGTTAGTAGAGAGTCCTGTTATGATTTTGCAGGAAGACAAGCACAACACTACTAAGGTTAATCAGCATAGCCCAATTCGGAGTTCGGATGAGCATGCCCCCAAAACACCTCCTATACGCCCATACCGGCCACATGTACCATATCCTCGGAGATTGTTAGAGCCTCGGTTTTTGAAATTTGTCGAGATGTTGAAGAAGGTCTACATCAACATGCCATTCTTGGAGGCTATCAAGGAGACACCCTCCTATCTTAAGTTTCTAAGGGAGATTCTCTCCAAGAAGGCTAGGTTGGAGGATGTTTCGTAATAAGCATGAGGGAGGTGTGCAGTGCGGTTCTGCAGAGCAAGTCACTTTCTAAGCTGCGAGGATCCGGGAAGTTTGTCCATTCCTTGCTCAATCAAGGGAGTGCAGATTGATAGAGCCCTTTGTGATCTCGGAGCAAGTGTGAGCATAATGCCATTTCCACTTTACAGGAAGCTTCAGCTAGGTGATCTCGCAACCTATAAATATCTCCATTCAACTCGTAGATCGAGTCCGTTCGGTACCCCGTGGGTATTCTGGAGGATGTGCCCGTTCAAGTAGGGAAGTTTGTTGTTCCTTGTGATTTTGTGGTGATGGATATGGATGAGAGCATCCGAGTCCCTATTATTTTAGGGAGACCATTTTCGGCAACTGTAGGAGCTGTGATTGATGTACCTGCAGGGAAGATCTCCTTTCACATCTATGGTGAAAGTGTTGATTTCTTCCTCCCACCACCATCTGTACCCTTGGCTCCTATTCCCAGCCCTGCAGTTGATTTGATATCCACACATGGGATGAGCCACCCATGCCGACCTGCTCCACCGGACTTGCCCATCAAAGCGAGATATTCGGTTTGCTCGGAGTGTTGATCATGATGAGGAGGTAATGGAATTTCATGTCACAAGACCATTCTTCACTTTATCCTCATCCTCAGTCCTCCTTGTCTACTTGTTTGAGGTAAGGGTCAAGCTTAAGGACCTTAAACAAGCGCTTCTTGAGAGGCAACCCAAGCATTTTTATTGCTTTCAAAAAAACAAACAAAAATAAAATAAAACAAAAATAAAATATATCCCTCCCTCCCACCCTTATTACAATTTCCCGTTGTTTGCAGGCTTTCTTCCCTCTCCTTTCTTTTCTTGCCCTTTTCATTGAGGACAATGCAAGAGTTAAGCATGGGAGAGTAGCTTGCAGCTTGTTGAATGATGTTTTAAGGATGGTAGGGATGGATTTGCATTCATTTAGGTTGCATTCATGTCAGTTTCTTAGGATTACTTTTTCATTTTTTTTCACCTTTCCGTTTTATCATGTAGTTCTAAGCATATAGGTTAGAATCTTTGCATTACTTACATTTTTGTCCTTTTTTTTATCTTGGCTCATTTGAGGAATTATGGAGGAGGGAAATTCATAAACGTTTGAGGTAAACACGCTCCATCCCTTCTTTCATTCTCTTCTATGTAAGGTATCTTTGTTAGTTAGTTTTCATTGCTTTAAAAAATTTTAAAATCCCAAAACAACTTTTGAAAACCCCTCTCATGATAATGATGTGAATTGTGATAGTTGATCTTTGGGCGTGATTGTGCATGATTTGATTGCCCATTCTTGGTAGAAACTTTGTGTGGAAATAAACTTGCGAATGAATTTGATTGTGATGTCTTGAGTTGCTTGCCGGTGTCTTTGAGAATTTCTTTGCATGATTGGTAAACTTGAGCATGTGGTAAATCTTTGAGCTAGTTGTTGATTGTGGTGGATAAGCCCGTGAGACTTTGAGCCTTATAGACTAATTCATCAATTTTAGTCTCATGTTTCATTCTTTGTGTGACTCTTCCTTGATGCATACCTCTAGAACTTGCTTTGTTTCTCTTTGAGACCACACTTGGCATGTGCATTGTGTAATATGATAGAGGCATTCATTTGTTTTCAAGCTACATGAGCCAAAAAGTCGTCCGATTTTTTATACCCTTTTCTACCCCTTTGAGCCTTAACCTATTTCTTGGTACACCTGCATCTACTTTACCCATGGCCTATATACATTTCCTATACCTAAGCCGGGTCTAGTGGAGCAATACTTCTTAGGTGGTTTTGGATTAAATGATGGAGTGTTGCATTCAGTTTGTAGTTTGATTTGGGGATGCGCATGTTGAAAAAAAATGATAAGTTCTCCTTTTAGACTCTTTTGGAATTGAGTAGTGCTTATGATTCCCATGCCAACTATATCTATTCCTGAAAATTTTGAATATTTGAAAGAAAAAAAAGAAGGATGAAAAAAAGAGAAGTAAAATTGAAAGAAAAAAAAGAAAAGAAGTGAAGAAATAAGTGATTGGCATGTGGAAAGTTCGAAAAAGTTGTATACTCATTCCATAAGTTATCTTAAAGCATGTTGTGCTTAAAGAGGTGAATTGGGAGAAAGTTTTCAGTCATGTTTGGAAATGTTTTTGCTCCTTAGCTGTTAGGCCTCGGCTATTTAGCTCCACATATCCCAAATTGATTCCCCTTTCTACCAATGAACCTTGGCCACGTTACAAGCTTTGAAAGACCTCTTGATTGCACTTGCATTTTTACCTCTATAGTGGTGGAGAATGAGAATATGACCAAGCCTATGGTAGGTTGTGTTTTGGAAGGAGATGTTGAGAGAAACCTCAAAAGAAATTTCAAAAGAAATGGAGTGATCCACATTTCCTAAAGTGAGGTTTCACCCGGTCAAGCTAGTTCGCCATTTGTTTGAGGGCGTCATGAATGTTATTGTAGTTCAATATGAGACAATTGTGCATTGTAACCAAGCATTGTAGTCATTGAAGTTTTCAGGCAAGTTTTCATGGAAGTATGATACTTTGAATAGGTTGTCTTTGTGCATGGTCAACCCCATTGATTGAACTGTTAACTCGTCACCTGAAGAGGGTGAATGCGAGGTTTTAACCCGGGATTGTTAATTAATAGTCTTGCTTGGTGACAAGCAAGAGCTAAGCATGGGGGAGTTGTTAAACCTCGTTTTTACCGGTTTTTAAGGCATTATTTAACCCAATTCCGTGATGACTTCAATGATATTTATTAAGTTTTGGGTTGGATTTTGCTCAATTTCTCTTTATCGTCACTAAGCTCGTAAATCTCTTTATTTCAGGTTTTGGGCTTAAATTAGAGAGATTCGAGACAAATTTGATGAAAAGCGATGAAGAGGAGAGTTCGGGCCCAAGAGGAGGCAAGAAAGAAGCCTAAAATACATCAAGAGACGTCGCACGACCTCATCGTACGAAGCTGCACAGCCGTGCAAATCATCGGGGAAGGACCCGAAGTGAAGGAAGGCCGCACGGCCCCTCGTGCGCGCCTTCGCACGGCCGTGCGAGAAGTTACGAAAGTTGAAGTTGTGCACGGCACATCGTGCGAAGCTGCACGGCCGTGCGAATCGGCCGAAGAGTTCACGGTTTTCGCACGGTACCCGTGCGAAACATGCACGCCCGTGCATATCCGCTACGAAACTTCGCACGGTACCCGTGCGACCCTCGCACGACCGTGCGACTACTTGTTTCGGCGATTATTTAAGTTTTCTAATTGTAATTGTTGAAGGATTCTATTCCATAATTTAGAGATTTAGCTAGGGTTTTCGAGAGGAGCTCCGACAGGAGACTCAAGAACACTCATTATTGTTATTCTACTTCAAGTTTTTATGATTGAATCGCATCAAGCTTTTTATTCGGTAATCGTAATTTGTTCTCTTTGTCTTTTCTTCACAATTTCTCTTCGTTTCTCTATCGCTATTTTCCCCAATCATTGTCAATTGTTTAGTATCATGTCTAGAGGCTAATTTCTCTACTTAGGTTGGGATTGATCCTTATTATGCCTTGATAATCATGAATTGAATGCCAATTGAATTGTTCTATGCTTGTTAGGTTAGAATTCACTTCGCTCATCACTTTTTCATTGATTACCTCGAAAGAGGACTCTTTTGCTCTTATTAGGGTTTTGTGAACATCGAAAGATGAGAACTCACCTAGAATGACGTTGTGAACGATTAGAACTTCAATATGAAAATAATTAAGGTTTTAATCGGGGTTGTGAGATGCATTCTTTATGATTTTGTTCTTTATTAATCCCATGAAAATAGGTGATTAGATTTTGCAAGATTAGTCTTTGACCTTCGAAAGTAGGCGAAGATAGGTTTAATTTGGTGTCTCCCCTTCTAAACTGCTAGCATAGACAAATCTCAAGCGGTATTTGATGTTGATTTCAGGCATAGTAATGTGATTAATCCCAATCTAAGGCTTGTTATTCATTGATCTTTCTTAGTTATTTTAGTAGTTGAATCCAAAAGCCAAATCATTGTCGAACTGAGTTTTTACCTAGATTAGAGTTTTTAGGTGGATTTAGTATTTGAAAACGAGTTCCTTTTGGACACGACCCATACTTGCCGGTTCCTAGCTACAGCCTACACCTTGCACTTCGCGGTAAATATTTCTCTCAACAAGCACACACACATTTCATCTTCCATCTTTCTCCGACCTCTCCTCCACTTCCTCTAACTGCTGCCCTTTGCCACCGCCACTAAGCCGTCGCCGGCCCCCGGCCGCCACCGAAAGCCGTTGCCGGTGTCCCCGGCTGCTACCTTGCTACCGTCAATCCTTCTCTATCCCCCTCCCGTTGTCCGTCGTGAGCAGGGCGGAACAGCCCTCGCTGTTGCTGCTGCTGCCAGGTCCGGCCAGCCACCGGCCTGCCACTACCTTTGGCCTCCGCCGGCGCTCGACGCCGCCAACCCACCCCTCAATCCGCCGCTTGAGCCGCCGGAGCTCTACCACCGAGCCACCACCATCCAATTTAACATCTAACCCAATTTGAGGTATATCTCCAATCCTTAATTTCTAAGTAAATTTTATCACAAATTTATGTTGTTATTGAATAATTAGGCAAGCATATGTGAATTGTGAATTAGTTATGGTGGAATTGAAGGAATTGTGTGAGAAAATGAAATTAGATTTAGGGAGTATTATGTGTTCATATGGAATTGGAAATTAATTGGGGGTTTCTTTATAATTGTAAATGTGCTTGTTTGATTTTTATATGATTATGAATGAATTGTTTGATTGGGGTGGAATTGGATGAACTTTGGAGAGTAGTGAAATATGGAGGATATATGTGAAATTGGATTTTTCGGTTGTTAGGTACTAAATTGGTATTGGAGATAAATTTGGGATATTCATAGTTGTGAATATGCTTGTTTGATTTCCTACATGAGCATGAACGGATTGATTGGGTGTGTGAAAATTGTTTAAGTTATAGGCTATGCTAGGGAAGTGAATTAATTAAATTGGGTTAGGTTAATCTTTGAAAAAAAATTGGATGAAAATATGTTTGGAGGTTTTATTGGAATTGGAAGTGATTTTTATGAAGTTGAAATTTGTAATTTGGAAGTTGATGAATGAGTTAGTGGTTAGGAGGTATATTTAATTAAAAAGTACAACAGTTTTGAAGAGAATTGATTTAAGGAGGAAATTGGAGCTTTAAACCCATTAGTGGTTTAGACAATTGAATTGGTCAAAATGTAAAGTACATAGATACAAGAAAGGCTCATAAGTTTATTAATGCAAATATTAAATTTCTGTTTGAAAACAGAAATTCAATAGGAACGGCTATTCAGGGATGCAAAGAAAATAGAAATTAAAAGCAAACGATCGACCGAGGTACGTTATTGCTTGTACCCTTCCAAAATAGTTAAATTTTAATTGTTCTGTAAAACGTTATCGTGTTTGTTTTTATTTCGGCCTACAACTCTTTAGGACCCAAGTAATGGTTAATCGTTAATCGTTAATCGTTAATCGTTAATCGTTCATAAATGTCTGCTAGCAGAATTAATCGTATTGGGCCCTTCCCGATAATCGGGAACTTTAATCGAATTGTTTAATTGAGGCCACATATTCGGCCTTCCCGACAAACAGGAACTTTAACCGAATCATTTAATCGAAGCCATGGCTGCAAATGCATGTAAATTGGGGTCCTAGTAACGGCCGGAAATTAAAATGTTTAAGAAGTTGAAAATAAAATTGAGAAGTTTACAAAGCTGTGCATTTTGCTTAAATGTTTGAGTTTTAAATGAATTTAAAATCGCGCGCGTGCTCACCGACTCTTCAAAATTATTTTACAGAGTGCAAGGGTAACGTATTGAGCCAACCGCTCATTTTATGTTTTATGTTTTAAACTCTTTTAGGGAAAGAGAAGCAACCGATGTTTAAACAGGAACTGCATGAGGAGAAGGAAACAGATGAAAAAGAATCCTAAAAGGTCGGTATCGAGCAGTGACTTGCATGTTGTGTTTTGGTGATTAATGTATTTTGGATTATGTGTTAACCAACGAACGGACTTTTGTACTATCTAAGTTTAAGTATATAATATATAAACCTTGTGATTGCTTGTGCGAGATAAGCATAATATATATATCAATATGTGAAATGTATGGGTATAGGCCTTATCTCGACTATAGGAGACGGCGGTAACGTCCCGAGTTTATATTAGCTTCCGCTGCCAAATATTTCTTAAATTTGATTAGGTTATGCTACGAATTGGTTTTATGGATGATTATAGTCTGGGGCGTTATAGAAGTGGTATCAGAGCCAGGTTGGAAAATTATGAGGAGAAATTACGAGGGTAATTGTTGTAGGTTGAAAAAGGGAGCGATTTTGATGTTTAGATGTTACAAGAGTGAATTTTGGGTTAATCGTATTAAATGATAAGGTTATGAAGTTCGCAATGACAATGAGTATGATATCTTGGGTGATGTTAGTGATTTGATAAGCATGATTAATATTTGGGAATCCTTGCAAGTCATTGAAGTGAATTTAGATGAAAGCATTAAAGAAAATAATGGAATGGAGAAAGAGTATGGGACATGGGAATAGTAATAAGAGCATTTTGGGTTTCATATTGAGAAAGTTTATAAAAACATAAATAAACAAATAAAATTAAATTAAAGATTGAAGGGATAAAGTATCAGCTAACCTAACCCCTTCATCCACCTACTTTGGTGTTGAAAGGAAATTAACGAAAATATATTATGTAATGAGTGATAAATACATTAGAAATATCAGCATATGTCACTTGCCCAGCTAGGTGTTAAGTATCAAATAATTTATACCTTGGTAATAGTATTGTGGATTGGAAAGGAAAAATTAGAACTAATTGTTTTCTCTACTCCTATATTAAACAGAATTAGAACTAATTATATTCTCTACTTTTATATTAAACAGAATGTCGAATCGGAATGAGAATGTTCATGGAAATGAACTCCAAGGAAACAACATGGAATCTATGCATTCTCAATCGGTTAACCACAACCCTCCAACCCCTCATCAGGAAATAGAAAATGATACGCTTAAGAATGAGGATGAACAAAAAGGGTATTTAGAGATATAGACCACTGAGTTGTTGGGAACAATTATAGCCGTGGTGACAAAAAAGCTTAAAGAATCGGATTCTAATAATTCGAGAGAAGGACGGTAGATTTTTCGAAAGGGTTGCTAAACAAAATCCAAAAACTTATGAAGGAAGAATGGACCCAGTGATATTAGAAGAGTGGATTAGGCAAATGGAAAAGATATTTGATGTGGTCGAGGTACTAGAGAATAAACGTGTAAACATTGGAGCTTTTTACCTCACCGGACAAGCTGATATCCGGTGGGAAGCTGTAAGGGCTAATTTTCAACGCCTCAAGGGCACGTGGGACAAATTCCTGGAGGAATTAAGGGCAAAAGTTTATCTAGTGCCCTTACAAAAACAAAAGCAAAAGGAATTCCTGGAATTAAAACAAGAGAATATGACGGTGATGGAATATGCAAGCAAATTTGCGGAACTATCTAGGTTTGCCTCTGAATATGTAGCCACCGATCGTATGAGGATGATAAGATTTGAAGAGGGCTTAGCTCCCTATATTAGGCATCAACTAGCGGGGCAACCTATACAAACAAGTCAAGAATTGTATGAACGGGCAGCTGAAGTGGAGCGAGTAAAAAGGGAGTTGCGAATGTTGAGCCCAAATACCTTTAAGAAGAGAGGAAATGAGAAAAGAAGCCATTCGGAAGAAACGCCAAGCAAGAAGCAAGCTAATTTGGGAACTAAAACCCAAATTTCAACCCCAACCGAGAAACAATGCTCAAAATGTGGTCGGACAAACCATGAAACCGCAGATTGTTGGGTTGGGACTAATCGCCGCTACTGGTGTGGCGATACAAGCCATCTAATTGCAAACCGCCCAACTAGACCTTCTCAAGCAAGCAAAGGTTTGGGTCAACCTCAAAAGATTACAAAGGCATCAACAACATTTTCGGGCAATAGACAAGTGGCGAGAGCTTATACAATGAGCAGAAAACAAGCCACCGACTCGGGAAGGATCGTAACTCGGTATGCTCATTTTAAATTCGATACCATTTGTTGTTTTATTTGATTGAGGTGCTATGCACTCTTTTATTTTGTCACAAACTACATCTCACATAGGCTTAAAATAGAATAAGTGCCCTATAGAGCTATATGTAAATTTGCCACTGACCAAACAATAAGGTGCGACGTTATGTATAAAAATTATACTATTACTTCGAGTCAAGAAAATCTCGTGGGTGAATTGGTACAGTTTGATCGAGCGGAGTTGATATCATTTTGGGGATGGACTTGTTATCCAAAGATGGAGCAAAAATAGATTGTCAATCGCAGAACGTATCCTTAAAAAGTACAAAAGGAAGAGAAGTCTTGCTTCAAGGTTCAAAAGGAAGTTGGGATTGTCTTGTGGTATCACTCGGATTATATATGCTTCGTAATTGGAGTGAAGGAGATAAAAATTGAGGATATCTCGTAACACCCCAAAACACCCCCGGGAGTATTACATCGCCGAGTTCCTTAAAGGAACTCCCAAGGCTCCTTCCGATGCCGGTTTGGCTGTCTAAACTCAACTTAAAAATGATAAAGGTGGTTACGCAAAAGAATCTGAGATCCCTAAAAATTTCGGCAAAGTTCTGTTTGTAGTATGAACTATCCCATAGGCTTAAAACCTTAAATCCTGCATAAAAAGCATAACATAACTCAACGAGCCACCCACTCGGAGTATACAACTCAACGGCCACACGCCGGAGTCCCAACAATCATGCGATAAAACTTACAACAATCTAAAAGGGTTTACTATACATATGGTACAAACTACATGAACTAAATTACAAGTACAATACTTAGAAATATAAGAAATGCACATCCGCGATTCAAATCGCGCAGCAACCAACAAACGGCAATCAATGAGGTCCAGAATAAGCTAAGTGGCACACCCGAGAATGTACTCGCAACATTGGGAGGGGAAATTTGTGAGAGTGAGTAATAATCAACGGGCTCACCGGAGTCCTACACCCTTAAAATGGAAATTCTTTACACATAATACTCATAATAATCAAATCAGTGAAAGCATAATAATATAATATAAATCTATATCCTTTTCAATGAAATCTCTTGAAATCATTCACAACATTAAGCTCATAACACTTAAATCATTTGGAAGCACGATTCGCAATCATTTTAGGAATGGAATCACATTAGACAAGGTGGAATCATTTACACTTTCTTTCAAATACTTTCGAAAATTCTTTCGGGGCTTTAGATGATTGAGCTAGCACCGAGGCGGTTCTCGGGCGCTACCCCGACTCGAGTTCCGGGACCTATCTCTAGTCAAATACCTGGAAGACTCCGCTTTCCTCGTCAGGAACAAATCAACCTCTCCGGTTGATGGGCATCCTGATACGCATATCAAGACCCCGCGGCCCGATACGCACGACCACCTCCTTCCTCTAGTCTAAACAATCTAGCCCATAATTCATTTCAATCGAAGTGATCACAATCACTTATCAAACTTGGTTTCTAACCAAGATCTCAATCAATTTATCATCGTAGAAGGCATGACACACGTGCCACCCTTCTAAATTTCACTTTCTCAAACAAGATTCACTTTCTTAAACAAGTTTCGCTTCTTTAAAACACATTCACGTTTGAAAGGCAGTTCACAAGAAGTTGCATTCAAGGATCATTTCACGTAAAATACAAAACGCCTTTCAAAACTACTTTCGAGCATCACGTAAAGAACTCACTTAACACGAATAGCCATCATTCAATGCAAGCAATCATTCTCAACTCTTTCCAACTATACTTTTCTCAATCCACCACTCTAGCACGATTAGTTTCCATTTTCTCGAGCCACAATAACCACAAGCGAATACCACCTAATTGAACGTTCAACTTCTCACAATTCTCTATCTTTACTTCAATTCCTCATTCTATGTTTCTACTTTATGAATCCACTTCTTTTGCTCACGTCTCGACTTCTCACAACTCCCAGTCTTTACTCCAACTCCTCATTTTAGGTCTTTATTTCATAAATTAACTTCCTTTGCTCATACTCAGCCATATGACTCCTATTCTCACTCGTATCACTTAAATTCCTCTTGTTAGGTTCATCTTCCAACTTAATTTCATCTCAAAGACTTAGATACATTCTAAACTCAACTTAACCTTACAACTCCCCGCTCGTCGTTTCCCCGCCTCAAACTCCCATGGTATGTTTCTTTCTTATTAATCGATTCTTATTCGTCCATCCTTAGTTGTATAACTCTTAATCACTTTTCATCACTCAATTCTGGTTAGCTTCGCTTACATTCAAGTCTAGTTCAATCTCACGGACTCGGGCACATCTCCAATTCAATTTAACCCAACCATCTGTTTTCTACTCCCGTTCCTCAATTGTGTACCAATCAATATAAACTCATATTCTCCTTTTCTGTCAACTCGTAATTTCCCAATGATGGCAGTTATCTCCCCCTCCACATCGTAAACTCAAGTAATCTCTAAGCAATTCGCACCCGGATCGATTGTCGCTTCTTTGTCTTTAATCGCTAATTGAAACTTCAACAATATTCCTACGATACAATCGTTCCGTATTCCCATCAAACATCCAATATTCACAATAAAACGGACATTCGATATTCACAAGAAATTCATTTGGGTTTCGAATCTAATAATAGTTTAGAGTATAAGACTACCCACCTCGATTCGGGGATTGAAGGTTTGTTAGTTTGTTGAGACTCGGCTCCCTGGTTCAGTTCCTCCTTTCGCTCCTCTTTCCCCGCTGCTAGCCTCGGTTTCGCCGCCCTCCTCTCGCGCTCGACGCCGTCGCCGATCATGGTCTCGCGCTCACCGGCTGCTTCCTCGGCCTTCGCGTCCGCTTCTCTTTCCCTAGCCTCGGTTTCGCCTCTCCTTCAGCCCTGGCCGTCCCTCGCGTTCGCCGATCGTCTCACCTTCGTTCGCCGTTCGGGCGCTGGCCTCCGGCCGCTCCTCGGCTCGCGCACCCACTCTCTTTCCCTTTCTTGTTCTCTCGGCTTCCCGACTCGGCCTCGCAGTCCCTTCATCTCTCCTGCTCTCGTCCTCCCTCTCGCCGCTTGCTGGCCGCGGCGTTCTCGCCGTTCAGGCGGCCACGGCCACAGCCTCTCGGGCTCTCGCGCTCTCTCTCTCTCGCTTTGTCTCCCTTGCTCGGCCCTCTCTCTCTCGTTGCTCGCTTCGTTCGCTTCCCCGCCCCTTTCTTTCTTTCGGTGGCTATCACCGAGTGCAGCCAAGACTCGCTTCCCCCATGCTAATCCCCTTCTCCTTTCCTTTTCCTTTTTTTATTTTCATCCTCAATGTACTTAAACCCACATATGTAACATACACGGCCTCCGATTAATACGTAGCTGGTCCGGGCAAACACTCGAAAACCGAATTAATACGCTTCACCAATAAGAGTTACGCGAACTAATAATAACTCGCTCAAATTAATTTACAAGTATCTAATCGCGTATAAATTGGTCTCTCGACCTACTCCATTTAACCAAGGCTAAATAATTAGCTCTAGCTCGTAAGACCACCTAACCCCAAAATTACGGGTCTTACAATATCCCTATAATTAAAGAGTTTCATGATGTTTTTCTTTTCAAAGGAAATTCTTGGGTTACCTCAAAAAGGGAAATCAATTTTTAAGTAGAGGTTGAACCAAGATAGGATGCTTAAAGCAAATTAAAAGTTCAACTCGATGATTTGATGCTAAGGGCTATTTAAGGCCAAATATATTCCCTTAGGGATGCACCAATCTTGTTTATGGAGAAAAAGGATGAGACCTTAAGGTTAAGTATGGACTACAAAGGGTTGAAGATCACCGTGAAAAATAAATATCCTTTGCCAGGATCGACGACCTATTTGATCAATTGCAAAGAATAGGTGTATTCTATAAAAGAAAAACAATGATAATAATAAAATAAATAAATAAAATAAAATCTCTCAAATCGGGATACCATCAATTAAGGATTAAGGTTGTAAACATTCCAAAAATGGTGTTCGAAGTCGTTATGGACATCGTGAATCTATGGTCATGGCTTTTGGGTTAACAAATGCTCCAATGGCTTTTATGGGCCTAATGAATAGAATATTTAGGCCATGCTTGAATAAATTGTTGTTATCTTCATTGATGATATCTTAGTATGCTCCAGGACGAAGGAAGAACATACTAAACATTTAAGGATTGTGATGTAAACCTGCTGAGGATTTATAAATTTTATGCTAACCTGTCAAAGTGCAAGTTTTGGCTGTTAGAAATGACCTTTTGAGGTATGTAATCTCTATGGATGAAATCAAAGTGGACTGACAAAAAATAAAAGTGATTACTAAGTGGCTCAAGCCAACTAACATTATGGAAATTTGAAGTTGCAAGAGATGGCAGGATATTACCGGCAATTCTTGAGGATTTTTCATGAGTAGTTTTGGTTCTTGAGGAAAACAACACAGTTTGAACGGAATGATAAATGTGAAGTTGTTTTCCAGGAACTAAAGTAATGACTTAGCGTTGCACGGGTTTTGGCCTTACCATTGGAGGGTGGAGAATTTATCATTTATAGTGACACAAACAGATAAGGGATAAAGTGCGTCTTAATGTAAAATAGAAAGTTCATAGCATAGGCTTCTAGGCAATTAAGGTCATATGAACATAATTACCATACTCTTGATCTTGAACTAGTTACAACAATTTTGCATCGAAAATTTGGAGACATTATCTTTGTGAAAGTATATGCCAAATCTTCCTCGACCCTAAAAACCTCTAAGTATATTTTCACCCGTAAAGAATTACATCTACAATATTGAAGGTATGGTTGGAGTTCTTTTAAGGGTTACAATATGCAAATACATTGTCACCTAGGTAACGCTAATGTTGTGATTGATGTGTCAAGTTTGAAGACACATCATGACGTGAACACTTTAAGGGTTATTTGTGCAGAGGTTGTAAGGAGGGATTTGAAAAGAAAGGTACGAGAATTTACCTCGTGTTCCCTAAGAGTCGAAGGCAGTCATATTTGGGGTTACCTATCCAACCCACACCTTGGATGAGAATAACTAAGCTCAATTTGGGGATAATGAGATTGAAAGAATCAAAGAAAGTATAAACAAAGGAAATGCCTTGAGTTTTCATGAGGATGATCGAAGAATTATAACGTTTCAAATGGAATATGTGTGCCACAAAATATGTAACTAAGAGAGAAAATATTAGTAGAAGCACAATACAAGGTATTGTATTCACCCTGGGGCCATGAAAATGTAAAGGGGAAATTGAGTCCCCGTTACATCGGGCCTTATGAGATCGTCGAGAAAAATTAATCTCGTTGCTTATTAGCTGGCTTTGCCGCTAGAACTATAACATGTATGCGGTGTGTTTCATATTTCTCAATTTCGAAAGTATGTTTAAGACAACCCATACACAATCGTGTAAGAACCACTGAATACTGAAGCACAAGGTTTAACCTACAGAGAACAACTCCTACAAATCATGCTTCGAAAGGTTAAACAATTACACAAGAAATTGATACATTTGGGTAAAGTCAATTGAACCCATCATGAAATCTCTAAAGCAGCATGAGAGATAGAGGATGAAATGAGAGATCATTACCCCCATCTGTTTTAAAGCTATGTTACTAAACGATTATACTTTCGAGGACGAAACTTTTTATAAGGGGGAGGATGTAACACCCTGAATTTAATCGTAATTAATTATTTAAAATTTGTATTTTATCTTCTTAATATTACTTAAGAGCAAGTGAGCCGCGCATAATACGAAACCGAAATAAAATATGCGAACAAATTTGATAATCGCAAAATATAATGGGTAAATAGTACAAATTTACATTTTGAATAATGTAAAATTGTGTCTCGAAACACGGTTTATTTATAATTAAAATAATAAGTAAATGAAAAAAAAGAGTTAGAAAATATGTATAAGCAAATAAAAATGGGCCAAATGTGTGATTAAACATATAATTATGTGGTAAAATCAATAATAAAAAGAGAGGAAGATATTAAGATTTTTTTAAGACAAAAAAAAAAAAGAGAGAGAGAGTTGAGGGGCTGCTAGAAGTCTCGGGAAAACATTAGTGAGGTGGGGGTTATTAAACAAGCACACACACATTTCATCTTCCATCTCTCTCCGACCTCTCCTCCACTTCCTCTAACCGCTGCCCTTGCAACCGCCACCAAGCCGTCGCCGGCCCCTCGGCCGCCACCGGAAAGTTGTCGCTGGAGTCCCTGGCTGCTACCTTGCTGCCGCCAATCCTTCTCTCTCCCCTCCCGTTGTCCGCCGCAAGCGGGCGGAACAGCCCCTGCTGTTGCTGCCGCTGCCAGGTCTGGCCAGCCACCGGCTCGCAGCCTACCTCTGGCCTCCGCCGACGCTCGACGCCACCAACCCACCCCTCAATTCGCTGCTTGAGCCGCCGGAGCTCTACCACCGAGCCACCACCATCCAATTTAACATCTAACCCAATTTGAGGTATATCTCCAATCCTTAATTTCTAAGTAAATTTTATCACAAATTTATGTTGTTATTGAATAATTAGGCAAGCATATGTGAATTGTGAATTAGTTATGGTGGAATTAAAGGAATTGTGTGAGAAAATGAAACTGGATTTAGGGATTATTATGTGTTCATATGGAATTGGAAATTAATTGGGGGTTTCTTTATAATTGTAAATGTACTTGTTTGATTTTTATATGATTATGAATGAATTGTTTGATTGGGGTGGAATTGGATGAACTTTGGAGAGTAGTGAAATATGGGGATATATGTGAAATTGGATTTTTGGGTTGTTAGGTGCTAAATTGGTATTGGAGATAAATTTGGGATATTCATAATTGTGAATATGCTTGTTTGATTTCCTACATGAGCATGAACGGATTGATTGGGTGTGTGAAAATTGTTTAAGTTATAGGCTATGCTAGGGAAGTGAATTAATTAAATTGGGTTAGGTTAATCTTTGAAAAAAAAATGGATGAAAATATGTTTGGAGGTTTTATTGGAATTGGAAGTGATTTTTGTGAAGTTGAAATTTGTAATTTGGAAGTTGATAAATGAGTTACTGGTTAGGAGGTATATTTAATTAAAAAGTACAACAGTTTTGAAGAGAATTGATTTAAGGAGGAAATTGGAGCTTTAAACCCATTAGTGGTTTAGACAATTAAATTGGTCAAAATGTAAAGTACATAGATACAAGAAAGGCTCATAAGTTTATTAATGCAAATATTAAATTTCTGTTTGAAAATAGAAATTCAATAGGAATGGCTATTCAGGGAAGCAAAGAAAATAGAAATTAAAAGCAAATGATCTATCGAGGTACGATATTGCTTGTACCCTTCCAAAATAGTTAAATTTTAATTGTTTTGTAAAACGTTATCTGCGTTTGTTTTTATTTCGGCCTACAACTCTTTAGGATCCAAGTAATGGTTAATCGTTAATGGTTAATCGTTCATAAATGTCTCAGCTAGCAGTAATTAATCTTATTGGGCCCTTCCCGATAATCGGGAACTTTAATCGAATTGTTTAATCGAGGCCACATATTCGGCCTTCCCGACAAACAGGAACTTTAACCGAATCGTTTAATCGAAGCCATGGCTGCAAATGCATGTAAATTGGGGTCCTAGTGACGGCCGGAAATTAAAACGTTTAAGAAGTTGAAAATAAAATTGAGAAGTTTACAAAGTGTGCATTTTGCTTAAATGTTTGAGTTTTAAATGAATTTAAAATCGCGTGCGTGCTCACCGACTCTTCGAAATTATTTTACAATGCAAGGGTAACGTATTGAGCCAACCGCTCATTTTATGTTTTATGTTTTAAACTCTTTTAGGGAAAGAGAAGCAACCGGTGTTTAAACAGAACTGCATGAGGAGAAGGAAACAGATGAAAAAGAACCCTAAAAGGTCTGGTATCGAGCAATGACTTGCGTGTTTTGTTTTGGTGATTAATGTATTTTGGATTATGTGTTAACCAACGAACGGACTTTTGTACTATCTAAGTTTAAGTATATAATGTATAAACCTTGTGATTGCTTGTGCGGATAAGCATAATATATATATCAATATGTGAAATGTATGGGTATAGGCCTTGTCTCTACTATAGGAAACGGTGGTAACGTCCCAAGCTTATATTAGCTTCCGTTGCCAAATATTTCTTAAGTTTGATTGGGTTATGCTACGAATTGGTTTTATGGATGATTATAGTCTGGGGCATTACAACTTCAGCAGAGTGACGATTTGGAAAAGTGAAGAAAAAAGGCACAAAATGAAGGCTTTTTGTGGTGGTTTAGAGCATGAATTTTTAGTGTGAGTGAGAGATAGTGTAGGGAAGGGAAAGGGGAGAATTTCGAGTAGAAATATGGGCAGAAATGAGTTGAAACTAGTCTCGTGAAATGGGGGCGAGGGAGGGGAAGCCCTCTAATTATAGCAAAATTTATGGTTTAGGAAACCCTAAACCTAACCGCAAAGTCGTCGGTTAAGTAATGAACTAGGCGGAAATTTCCGAAAATGGTTAGAGGAGAATATGAAAAATTGAACTGACCAAAATGAAGTCGGTTAGAGGACCCCATGGGTCAGCACCAATCCCTTGTGACCATGCTTGCAGTCTCCAAAAGCTTGTTGAGCTTGGACACTTAAAAGAAGTCAAATGTTGTGTTTTGCGGGCTTGGAGGTCGACGCCAGCTCAAGGCTAGACTTGGGAGCCTGAATCTGGTTAGACCATCCGAAAATAAATGAATATGGACTGGATTCGGCCTAAGGAAAAGCAAACTAGTGCATGTTAGCTTTTTGTGGGCTACACTGGTTTCCACCACTCTATTTTAGTCCAATCTCGATCTCGGCTTGCAAACGAGACTGGGTTTTAATCATCGGACTACCGTAAATAAATAAATAGAAAAGGATGACATCTTTAAGGTGTCTATAGACTTATATTTCCAATTGTTGTGCAAGCAAGGATGAAGGGTTAAAGAGAATGACATTTCAAATGAAGACAATATATGACAAATATTGGGCTAATATAAACAAAATTAATCATTTGTTGTTTGTTGCCTTAGTCCTTGATCCAAGGTATAAATTTGGTTACATAGATTGGATTATTTATGAAGCTTTATGACAATGACAAAGCCAACTTGTTTGAATCTTATGATCACCCACAACCTCAAAACTATAAGGAAGAATAATCACTCGACTCTTTCAATCTAATGGGTTCAACGGAAAGTGATGAGGCAATCCTAAATGTGGAGGTGCTTCGAGTGCAAAATATAAAGAGGTTAGTGGTTCTAGAGGTATAGAGAATAAGAATGAATTGGATAAGTACTTGGGAGATGTATTGGAATCTTCAAATGGAAAATTTGATATCATGAAATGGTGGAGAGATAATCAAAATAAATATCCAATCCTTACGAGTAGGCTCGGGCAGTGGGCAGGGGCCCCAATGGGTATCTAGGGCCGGCTTAAAAAGAGGGTCAAAGCCCCTTTTTTAGTAAGAGGGTTGAGCCCAAAGGGCCACAAAAAAACGGGTCTTGTGCGGGTCATAAACGGGTCATTCGTGGGCCAATTCAGGAGGCCCATCTCGTCCTCTCACACGGTCACGCCCGAAGTCCTTCGCCGTTGCTCCCTCTCGCATGCCCCTGTCTCTCTGTCCATCGTGTTCTCGCCTCTCTCTCTCTCTCTCGCATCGCAAGCCTAGTCTCTCTCGCCGTCGCTCTTCCACCATCTCGCCACCGTCGCCGGTGAACCGGAGCCCGAAGCTTTCTGCCATCGTCGCTCTCTCTCTCTCTCGCACGCCCTGTCTCTCTGTCCATCGTGTTCTCGCTGCCATTACTCTCTCTCTCTCGCACGTCCTATCTCTCTCGCTGTCGCTCTTCTACTATATCGCCACCATCGCCGGTGAACCGGAGCCCGAAGCCTTCTGCCACCGTCGCTCTCTCTCTCTCGCTTCGCCGAAACCCTAATTTGGCCAGCGCTGCTTCCTTCTGCTCCCACTCCTCAGGTACATGCTTTGTATTTTTTCGAAATTGGGTTTTGCTGTTCTGTTTTGAATTGGGTTTTGTTGCTCTTCTTCTTTGAATTGGGTCTTCTTTGATTTTCCCTGGTTTAATAAGTTTACTGCAATAAAAAGCTAGAAGGAAAGGGTACGAAAGTAGAAGATGTTTCTGCTCATGTAATGATAATTTCTTGCTTTTCGTATAGGAGTGAAACTATTCTAACTGTGTGTGTGCTATGGACTTGATGAACCCTGCTAAACTTGATCAAATGGGGGTTTCAAGAAGTTTATCCGGCTAACCATTTTGGGTGAAGCAATGTCCTCTTTGAGAAGTAGGCATGATTAAGTTGAAGCTACCATACATAAATTAGCCAGGTTGTTCTTGTGACCTTGTCAAACAAGGAAAATCACCTTGCTGATGAAACTTTTACAGTATTTTTTTGTATTAGCATCTCAAAATTTCCTCATGTGATGCTTCCATGTTTTAAACTGATTTCAGTTCTAAGTGTCAGTATTATTCTGTAGCATTCGTGTTATGTAGCGGATACGTATGAAGAATTTCTTTGATGTTTTACTGCTTCAACATTTATTTTTCTGAAGTTGACTGTTTTACTGATTTGACTTTGAAATGTTAGCAGTCTAACTTACATAATAGGGCTTGTTGAGATGTAAATCATAGTCTTAAGAGCTATTTCAATGGTGTGGGTAGTTTGTTCATATGCCTCTGATAAAAAAATAGCTAGCAGGACAATTGGTATGTCAATTCTCGATACCATTCTGGTAGGATACTTTATTGAGACGTGCGAGAAAGAAAGAACAGCGGAGGCCAAGCTGTTAGACTTCACTTTGGCATGTCTTACGACATATATATGGATGTTTTCGATGAGATAGGTGCTGTCTAACTTGCATTTTAGCATCAGAACCCAAACCCAAACTTACTGGGGGTTTGATTCTGCTATGTAATTGTCGGTTTTGTGGGCACAAGCCCATTTTACGCTGTCGAATAGTTTGCAGTTGATTGTAAAACTTATAAGATGTTGTGAACATCCTTTTGTATTCTACTGCGTCTGGTTTTGCTTCCGCTTTGGCTCTCTATCCTTGCTGTCTTGTTCTGGTTCTTTTTCATCGATGTGATACCACACTGAACACTAGTGTTGGTTTGCGGTATGTTCCCTAAGTAAACTTCAAATCGGATAGCTTTAGATCGGATGGTTTTAGGATTCTCTGCATGGTTTCAGAACGGATGGTTTTAAGATTTTCTGGACTAATCTTCAGTCTCCTGTGCCATTGATTTGAGGATTCAGAACACAAACTTTGAAATGCATATTGGTTATCCTGCATATTGGTTTACGGTTTCTATTTAGGGATGGAGGTATGACTGTTGAGAAAGAATGTTGATGTACTATCTAGGCTTTTGGTATAGGATGAGTGGACTGGACTGAGAGGAAAATGAAGGAAAAGTTTTGGGTGAAGGTCTTAGTCTGAATGATGTTGTTGGCTATATTTGTGGATCCTCACATGTGCTGAAAGCTTTTATTTCTTTCAGTTTAGTGCGCTGGAAGCTTGAACTAAGTACAAGCCTTGCAAATTAGGGTACATAGAGAGAGTGGGGTCCTGTGGTAAAACTACTACATAGAGAGAGTGGGTTTATTTGGGAGTAGGCTTACTTTCTTCATTCAATTAGGATCATTTATCAACTAATTAATTTAAAAAGTATCATTTGGAAGTTATTTTAGTTGATTTGGATAAAAGCAACCGAAGCATTTTACAGCCAAAGAATAGCCAGGGTTGCTGCCCAGTGCCACGGTCAAAAACACAGGCTGTGGTGCAGACTGTGGTGTCCAGTTTAACTGCCATAGTATACACCACTCCCTGTGGTGGTGACCGTGGCAGCCTTCTGGTCTGTTCTCAACACTGCCACAGTCCTGTGGCTGCCAAGGGCCACCTGTGGTGGCCAAGGAGCTTCCCGTGGTGGTCTTTTGCTTCTCCTCTTTGCTCATGGCTTTAAGATATCGAGCTTAACATCAAATTAAATAGGTTGTGGGCAATCATACTAGAAAGCATTGTCTCACATTAAATACAAAGGATGAAATTAACACACCTATTCTATAACTAATATTCTACAATTAATAGGAATACTAGTACATGGATAATGAATGTGGATTTTGAAGGAATTGTTCTCAAACTACCACTTATCCATTTTGAAGGAATTGTTCTACTACTACTTTATGCTACCAAACCAAGCATTAACATCAAATGTTTAACTCCGGCCCATGGGCCGGTTATGAGCGGATTAGGGTCAGCTGGCCCATGACCCAACCCAACCCATTTATTTTTCCCGGCCCGGCCCGACCCTTTATAGTTATGGGCCGACCCTAGCCCGGCCCGTTGCCCAGCCCTACTTACGAGCATGGTCTACAACATACTTGCTATACCGGTTTCTACCGTTGCATCAAAATCGGCTTTTAGCTTTTGGTGGTCGTGTCTTGGATTCTTTCCATACTTCTTTTACTCCAAATGGTGGAAGCCTTACTATGTGCTCAAGATTGGCTTTGTATTTCTTGCACTCTTGTTATCATTTAGGAAAGCTTGAAAAGATCGAAGAAGGTTAGCCTTTAAAATTTTTTAATTGTTACTATTTGCTTCCACATTTAATTTACTCTAAATATGTGAACTAAAAAAATTTTATATTTCGATGTTATTGTCTCCAATAGGTATGAAGGATCTAACTCCAGAGCAACCAATAATTACAACCGATGAAACCATTATGGAAGATTTTTGCTTTGACATGTTACTTTCATTTTCTTGCGAATGTAATGGACTAATTTATTTGTTGGACTAAGTTCCCCTTTCCCCTTGGTGGTTGCAAATCGTAATGGCCTCAAAATTAATTAGTATAAATTTTTTTGGCTAGTACCTACCTGCGCCCATTATCCTCTCCTCAATCTCTGCCTGATCAGTCACTGTCTCTGCTCTTCTGAAGCCTCACCTCAATTTCTTTATTGTTTAATATCTGATTAGTTAAATAAATTGCAATCTTATAGCAGTCAAACAAAAAAACCGAAAACCTATATCACTGTTAGCTGCTATCCTCCCTTGCAGTTATCATAAATTTAAAAGAAAGAAAGATTAAGAACTTTTATCTAAACAATTCCGGTTAATTGGTGATCGGAGTTGAAAAATTCGGTTAACCGGTATCCGGTTATGATTCCGGTTCACATTTTTCCAAATCTCGGGTTACCGAACCAAAACCCCCAAACTGAGCTGAACCAACCCATGCTTACCCCTAGTGGCAGCGACCCAAAGAATCCGGAGAACATGGGTTGTGAGAACTCCCACTCTAAGGCCATAGGTAGCCTCAATGAGGGAACTGAGAAGGGTTGGGTTGAGGGAGGTAGCAGCAAATGAGCCAGGAAAAGAGGTTGAGACTGCTCCAGCATCAGCAGCGATGGCAGTTTTGGAAGAGGTTTTGGAAGAGGTTATGATCTAAGTTGATGGAGGCACTGATTGGTTAATGGAATTAGTTGAAAGATAAAAACACATGACATATGGTATCTTACTAGAAGAAGTCATCTTTCATGGCTAGACAGAAAGAGAAGCCAGTGATTGAAGGAAGAGAGTGGAAGCAAGTAATGGAACGAGGAGCTAGGGTTTTGGTATTTTTATTGGAGAGAAAGAAAAGGAAACCTAATTGTGTCTTAACTCTGATATCATATTTAAAAACCAACTCAAATAAAAGTTTAAGTAATGGTTAAAGAGTCAGAAATAGGTTTATACTTGGAACAAGCCCTCTCACACAAATGTTCTCTGTACTTGAAGCGTAGATTCAGCAAATGTTCTCCTAAATTTGTACAATAATTAATATAGGGTTACCGATTTTAAAGCGTTCTGAGCGAAAGATTACAAGTTTTAATCTCAAGTAAATGAATAGAAAAATAAGGACATTTATGTGTGATTGTTACTCAAGGAGCTCTTCCAAAACTTGTATTCGCTAATTCATTGAATTGATCAAATGAGGATGTATAGGTGATATTTGCAAACTACAATGTGTTCTTTCTAGACCCTAATAAATTTACACTCGGTGTAAACATTAATTTTTTACACTAATTTTTTACACTTCGAACTTAAACAATACACATGGCATAAACTTTATTTTTAATTTTTATTTAATAAAGTTAAGAAATAGCAATGTACCGAACCCCTCCCCTATAGATAAGCTAGGGTCAAATTTTCCAACTGTTCATCTTCCTTTCGGTTTTTTGTCAATTCAGTCTTCTCTCTCTCTCTCTCTCCTCTGTTTTTGGTATGCCAAAACACAAAAAAATTGGTTAAGTAATACCAGAGGAAAGTTGACGGTGAGGAGATTGGAGATATCATAGGCGAGGAGGTGATTAGTGGAGTCGACATGGTCAGCTAAGCCGGGCCGAAGCGGAAAGTACTTCAATCATTCAGTCCTTACTCCTGAACCACGCTTCTCTCGAACCCGAAATCATCACCTCAGTCCTTGAGGATTCATGACTATCATGTTCCTTGCCATTCAACAACCCTAATCCATCCCTAGAAATGTCTACTAAAGAAATAAGAGATTGTGTCTCAAATCCACAAATTGCGTCTCATATCCAATAGATTAGTTGAATGATACTACTAACGAGTAAGAGGTTCAAATGACAATTTCTCGTTGCTCAGAGTCTAGTCGCATTTGAATCAATTTGACAGAGGATTGAGAAAGCGGTGAATGAAAATCAAAACAAAACCTGAGATAATGTGATAAAAAAAAAAAAAAAACGCATCAATAAAGACTATGGAAGATATGATGAATTTTACATACAACACAGTAACTGAAAGGAGGCATAGAAAAATCTTGCGGAAATATTTGATTTCCCTGATCTCATGCGATGACAGAGGAGGTCTCATAAGGAGCTGGGTAAATAAGCGCTTATCAATATCGCCAATGGTGATTACCATCTTACTTTTTAGAATTTTAAAACAAATAGAGCAAAAAAAATACAGGTGAAGAAATCAACCACCACGAAAGGACAGTCGTACCAGGACAAAGATAGATAGAATTAGTACTAATTAGGGGCAGAGTAGTAATTTCAGTCTACAGCAGTTATTATCAATTTAATGATCTATTATTATTTTTTGATAATTCTTTCATAGTTTAAAAAAATTTCAAACTATCATAATTGAATTAAATCACAGTTGTTGATTTTTTTATCCTTAATCACTGTTAATTTTTATTATTTTGTTGAAATTCACTCTCTCTTCACGCTCTTTCGCTCTCTGTAACTCATTCCCCCTCCTCACGCTTGCTATCAATTCACTCCTCAAGCACCATAACTGCCACCATCACCGTCACCCACAATCACTATCACCGCCTTCGCCCCATCCTCCTCGTCATCGGAACTGCCACAATCATCGTCAGGGCCAACCACCGCTCCTTCATTTTCTATAACGGTGGGCCTCTCAATTGCTCGTGCATGCAGGGATAGTAACCGACACCGAAGCCACCACCCACCATCACCGTCAACGTTGTTACCCCCAGAACCCAACATCCCCATCACTGCTATTGCTACAGCCACCATCATCATCAACGCCGGCCATCGTTCCTTCAATTCCATGTAAGTTTACAATGAATCCCACAATCCATGATTATGAATATGGGCATCATTCCTAGAATAAGTTGGAGGGTAGAAAACAGATGTAATAGATGAGTACAAATCACTGCTAGGCTTTTCACATTGATACTTGTGAAGATAAGTTTCCTATTATGCTCTTTACAAGCATTAATGTCAAAAGCTCACCTCGGTAATAAGCTCAAAAACTATACTCAAACTAGCACAGGTTGCTAAGCTTTTGACTCAAATTACTTAATGCCTTTGACATTGATGCTCGTGAAGATGAGTGCAAATCACTGTTAAGGTCAAAAATTGGCTAGAAATGAAAAATGCTTGTGATGCTGGTTCTTTCATTATATGAAGTTGCTTCTAAACATAAAAATCAAAAACATAAAAATCAAAAACTTTTAGGTGTAACTTTTCCTGTGATGTGGAGTAATTAGCTTTTGTTGGACATGACATGAGGTAAATGTGTATCACTGCAAGTTAGATCATGTGTTGCCATGTTCAATATTATCTTACTAGGATAAACATTGTTTTGCTTAATTAAAGGCTTGCTTTCACAAATGGAAAATTCTTCCACAATTGAAAAAAATTAGTACCTCGAGTTGATTAGTTTCACTTTCTTTTTGTATTGTTTTATTGAAATGCATAGTTGTAGATTAGTAGAAGTAATTTTAAGTGTTGCTTTGCTGAATTTTGGTGGTCAATTTTGTCTACGCTAAAGGGTAGCATTTTCCAGATGATGTTTCCAACTATGGTACTAATATTTGTAAGAGTGCTGCATTTTGCCTTTCCATTTAGTGAACTTTGTTTTACATTTTTCTCCGCTTCCGCTAAACTCGTCTCAGATTGCCAACTTAATCCTGTGTATGTGTTTCTTCGGGTTTCAAATGAAACATGGGAAGCACAATTAGATATGCAACAACTAATAATGCAGAATATCAATTGATAGTTACAACTGCTTTAGAATGGTAATTTTTCCTACGAATTTCTTTTATTGTAACTGTTGCCCTTACTGTACCTATTTCACTCCGAAATCAGATAGCTCTGGAAAAGAAACTGAGAAAGGCCATTAAAAGCTTTTGATCAAAGAGCAAAAAGCAGTTGGGCAAAGTTGGAATTGAGAACGTATCACAAATGTGCTTATGCCAATTATGTGGATTAGAGAGTTTTGAATATAGAGTAGACATCTTGGTAAATTGATTAACTGAGAAAGTTGTCTTCTAGTGTATATTTTTATTTATTTACTAGCTAATATATGCGCGTTTTCTCGGATTAACTTTCTGCCTAAATATGTGGTAATTTGAAAGTATCATTAAATAATTATTCAATTTATAGAATGTTTGTATTAATAAAATATATTATAATTCCACTTAAATAGTAGAGGATAAAAGATAAAAATAAAATAAAATAAAAATAGAGTGATTTAATTATAACAAAATATCCACTTAAATAAAGAATAAAAGATAAAAATTGTTTCCGGAGAAAACTGAGTCGATGATGTGGATTGATGATTCGGAGAGAGGAAGGATTTACCGCTCCGGTTCCGAGGACGTGGCACGATCGATCCGAGTCCAAGTGATGACTCGCTCGAACCTACAAAAGGCGAAGCCCGGGTGGTGGATCCCGGGAACGCCCTCCGACGGTCAAGTTAGTATATGATTTGATTGAAAGGATCGAGGAGATCTTCCTCGATGTTCGTGGGGGATTCCTTGGGAGACGAGAAGATTTCCAAAGATGGAAGTTCTCGGGATGAGTGCCGATGAACGTTGATGAACGTTATGAATGTGGATGAGTGTTGAGAGCTTAGGAGCTTGAGAGCTTGGAGATTTAAGTGATTATCCTCCAAATGAGATGTCTTGTCAAATGAACATAATATGCCTTGGAATTGAGGAAAGATGAGTATTTATAGGAGATTTTAAAGGGGTAAAACGGTACTTTTACCATGGTTTAGGGAAACCCTAGCCCTAGTGGGCTTTGGGACTTTTACCTGGCCCGTTACGGGTTGTCTTGGGCCGATTCCTCCCTTATCCAACCGATTAGGCCCGGTCGGCCGGTGACGTGTCGGTTGAGCTGGAACTGTCCAGGAAATACCCGAATCATTTAGCCCCTCACGTTACGCTCGCATGCCTCCCGAGGTAGGTAGGTGGAATGTGGAGCCCAGTCCGAGATGCCTTTATGACCCCAAGTTCTTATAAATAGGGGGTGAATCTTGAGAAGGATAGTCAATTTCTACTTCTTCATTCTTCTCCTTTCTTTTGCTTTGGAGACAATGACTGTTGGAGAGCTTCCTATTGGGTATGAGAAGTTGTGCCCGGCTTCAACCGAGCTGAGGCCGAGGAAGCAACGATTGAGTACCGCCAGCCGTCCTTTGTCGTGGAGATGTTCTATCGACTTCTCATCGACGACGCTTGTGAAGATGGATTTGATCAACGATTGCACTGAGTATCTCAAGTTACTTAAAGCCGCACTCCGCCCGAGTGGGGTATACTTGAGGCTTCGGTGGAGTGCAACTACGATCGCATCATCGAGCGTCAACCGGCGAACTTTTATTTCTTGGCGAACATTGCTACCGAAGGTGGAATCGCTCCGGTGTTGGCTCGTCATCCGACCCTCCCTTGGAGAGTGATGAGTCGGTGGGTGGCCCTCCTACTTCCTCTTATCATGGCCGACGGGACTTGCCCAAGGAGAAGGGAAGTAGCCTCCCGGCGGAGAAGAAGAGGGATCTTCCGGCGGAGAGGAGGAATCTTCCGGCGGAGAAGAGGAGGGACCTTCGGCGGAGAAGAAGAGGAACCTTTCGAAGGAGAAGTGAGATGACGGTCGTTGCTATTCTTTCGTCTAATCGGTATATCGGTATCGTAGTAACGTAACCGTGGTGTGGTAGTGTAGTATCTTTAACTTTAGACGCCTTGTTTCCCTTGTAACGGCGTGTTGCGCGCTCTGGTTGTAATGAATGGATGAGTGAAGGAAGTTTACTTTGTCAACTTTGCTTTCCTTCGATTCCTTATCTTTTCATACACGCTCTGTTGTGAAAAATGATTTTTACGTAGGCCCTCGGGCTTAGAGGGTAATTTTTGAGCAACCTTTCAACTCCCGGAGGCTTGAATGTGCTTGAGTATGGATATCTCACTAGGGAACATTCCACGGAGAACGCGACCTGTTAACTTTAAGTTAGGAGTGCAAGTGCCCATGACGGAATGGGTCTTTGTGCGACCTTTCGATTCTCGAAGGTTTGCAAGTGCGTGAATGCCCATGATGGAATGGGTCTTTGCACGACCTTTCGATTCCTGAAGGTTCGAAAGTGCGTGAGTGCCCATGACGGAATGGGTCTTTGCGCGACCTTTCGATTCCTGAAGGTTCGAAAGTGCGTGAGTCTCGCTAGGGAACATCCCACGGAGAACGCGACCCCCAACCTTCCGTTAGGAGTGCGAGTGCCCATGCGGACATGGGTCTTTACGCGACCTTCTAACTCCCGTAGGCTTAGAAGTGCATGATTCTCGAGCGCGACCTCCTAACCTTAAGTTAGGAGTGCAAGTGCCCATGCGGGTCTTTACGCGACCTCCCAACTCCCGTGAGCTTAGAAGTGCATGATTGTGTGTCCTCCGAGAGGTATTCCTTTTATGAAGTTAGGCGTACGATTTTTTAGCTCCGGAGGCTAAATTATCGCTACCGTAACTTCGAAGGATGTCCCCTTTGTGGAGGTGGAAATGAGACTTATGGCTAAGTCATTGCTTGACGTCGAGAAATGTTTTGGCTCCGAAATCACATGTTTCACTGCAGAAATATTTTGAGAAGTTACGTAATATTTTATTTTATTTTATTGAAGACTCCTAAACTCGACCACTCACCGACCTCTAACCATAAGCTGTTCTCCCTCACTCCCTCGGACCCTTACTCCTTCGGTCCATTCCCTCTTCTCGGCCCTCACTATCTCTTCCTCCCGCCTGGGCTCGCTGCTCTTGGCCCAACCCTCTTCTCTCACTCCAGCGCTCTCCCTTCTCTCGCTGGGCTCGCTGCTCCCCCTTGGCCCACACTTTCGAATCATCTCCCTCCCGCCTCTCTCTTCCTTGCCCTAGCTGTCTCTTTTTCCCTAGTCGCGCGCCCCCTCCCTCACGGCCGCCACTGCAACTTCGCTCTCTCCCTCCGGCTCACTGCTGCTCACCGGCCCTCCCTTTGAGTCTCACCATCTCCCTCGCCGAGCTGCTGCTGCACTCGCCGACCCTCCCTCTTCACTCTCGCTCACTCTCTCCCCTCGGCCCCCTGTTTCATTGCCACCGCACCACCTCCCTCTCGCGCTCAGTCGGACCTGCTATCCCCGGACCGACCACCTAACTCGAGCCCGGGACCGAGCGCTCGTCCCGACCCGGAGCCGAGCCCTCTCGGCCTCTCTCGCTCGCTCTCGCTCACACTCGGCTCTCTCTCTCCTCACGTCATTCATGCTCGGTTTCGCCCTCTCCCCTCTCACTCGGACTCGGTCCTCCCCGGACCGACCCCTCACGCCCTCCGCTCTCTCTTTCGCATTCCACTCTCTCTCGCTCACTTCTCCGCTCGGACTCGGTCCTCCCAGCACCGACCCCCACCCCGACCCCTCGGACCGACCCCTCACCCCGACCCTCGCCCCCTACGCTAGCCCTACCGAAGCAAACACCAAAAATACCCAAACCCTAACCCTAACCCTAACCCTAGAAAATTTAATTTTTTATTTTTATTATGTTGGCATATTTTTGGGAAACATTCCCAACCAATTTTATGCGTAAAAATTTTCGAAAGGGACGGAAAAATACCGACCTCGATTTCGGAGCGAAAAAATTATAGGCTCCTTCATACGGAAAATATCAACCCAATTCGTAGCGGAAATGCGATGGCCACGGCTCAGTTAGTCGAAACATATTAGGCGTTTTATGATTGAGAAAAATCAAACCCCTTTCCGGTGAGCTCGTGTTGACTCCACGTTGAGCTTAAAGTGTATCAACTCTTTAGTATGGGCCTTCGTGGGGTGCCTCTAATTGTGCCCAAGTAGTAATTTTACGTTGGAGGTCTTCGTTAGCTTCTCGTTTGCCTCCGAGCTTGATGTCGTCAAACGACGTTTAGCGTTGGGCTATAATAACGACCGTGCGCCTTGACGGCCAAAAACTTCTTCGTCTTCAATTTGCGAACCATCACTCATTTGATTTTTGAGAAAAATGTGGGCACCCGATTATCCTTTGCTGGAATCCGGAGCTAAGCCGTCGTAGATTGAACCTTATATCGTTGGAGCGGTTTCTTGCTGAACAAAAGTGTTCTTCAAGGGCGTTGACCTTGTGCCTTTTTCGGTGACTTAAGGCTTAAGTGATGTCTCTTAGAGATCCTCTATGATCTTATGTGATCTTCACTTGTCGAGTCACGTACGCTCGTAATTTTTTCGTCCAAGAGGCCTTCTTTTGACGAATGTACGCATTTGAAGACCACAGTCATTCTCTTCATGCTTGGCATTTACGTGTGTTATGCTTGGATCTTACTCCGAAGATCTCACTTTGGAGTCAAGCTCTCTGGCCGCATCAATCCCCGAGAAGGAAGCACCGAGAGGAGGGGAGATCCCCAAGGATGATGGCGTTGAAGGGGATGCCAAAGACTGCTCCGAGGATTGGCCCCCTTTCCATGTCTCTTCGTAGAATATGAGTTATTTTTACGTCCCGCTTGCCATTATGACTTGATACTCTTTCGTTTTGCTTAAACTTTTATCTTTGGCTAATCCTTGCTTTGATGCTTGTTGGATGCTAACATGCCTCGTTGCTTCTTTTTATTGTTGCCAATTTTTGCTTTCTTGCCGCATGGGGTACATGATCACCCTTCATCATAGTTGGGTCTTCTTTGAGTTTTATAACTTGGTTGTCCTAGGGGTTGTATTAGCCCGGTGTTGCCCCCAAAATCGGCACAATGAAAAACATACAACGAAAGAAACTAGCAGCTAGTTACCTTAGGGGTCATATTAGCCCCTACCTTTTCTTCCACTTTGACAAAGTTAAGAAAATACAAAGAAAGGAACCGAGGGCTTGGGTGCTCTAAGGGTTCTTATTAGCCCCTATTCATGCCCCCAAGACCGTCTTAAAGTAAAGTGTGAGACGTAAAGATGTGGAAAGCTTGCTCCTTGTATTAATAAAAGGTTGAAGTCTTTACGAAGGGAGGAATGTGTGCCCCGTTGAGCGCTTTCGGAAAAGTCGCGTCAATCGTGGGTGATTCCTTTACAAAATCTTTGGGACTTAGGCTGGGTGGGTCTTTAAAGAAAGGCCCCCACGCCGGACAATGAGCTCGTACTATCTACATAAGCACCATCATCTCATGAGTTCGATGTCTTCGGGAGGCGCAAGCCGGACCTTGACATAATCTTACGTGGTGGTGAGGCACACCATCATAGTCTCGGAGACTTTGGTTGGGGCTCCGCTTTTAGTTTCTTACCCTTAGGATCATCATGAGTCTTCCCCTCCTCTTTCGCTTCTCCATCAAAGGTCGAAGGCTTACTACATAGCATTCATGTGCGGTCTTTTGGTCTCCGTAGGTCTTACCTACGGATCCGTCATTAAGCTCATACTTCATGAGGAGAAGGTATGGAGTGACGACCGCTTTGATCTGGTTGAGGGTGGGACATCCAATGATGACGTTGTAGGCAGAGGGGGTGTCGATCACTAGGAATTTGACTTTGATGTTTCGGCCCTCGACCTTCTCTCTAACCCCGACTGGTAGGCGGATCATGCCTATGGGGTGTATCGTCCGCCCTCCGAATCCGACAACAGGATTGATGAGGGAAACGAGATTCCGAGGGCCATACTTCAGCTGTCTTAGGCATTCCATAGTGATGACGTCTACCGAGCTCCCCGTGTTGATAAGAACCCTACGAACTATGGCGTCCGAAATGTAACAACCCGATCCTAAATCACAATTATTTATTTTAAATCACATTATTTATTTTATTAATTACACTATTTATATAATTGGGTGCGTGCACTTCAATTCGATATTTTGTATTTACATTATCCCTATACATGTGTTATGCAGCTAAGGTGACGAAGTGGCCCTAATAAAAATCTCATAATGAGATTTTAATTTGTGAACATCATTATTAAAACAAAATTAAAAGTAACGAAAATAACAAATAAATAAATAAAATACACAAAAATAAACATAAAAATAAAATAAAATAAAATAAAATAAAATAAATAATAATCATTAATTAGATTTTTCTCGGAAAAATCCAGAGTCGGATTAATCTGGAACCGAAAAAAAAAAAAAAGAGGCGGTTAAGATCAATTAATCGGGCAATGCAATTTAAACCCCCTCACCTGCTCCGCCATTCCCGTTCCTCCCTTCCTCCCCTGCTTCCCCTTCCTCTCGCTCTTCCTTCCCTCGCTGCTGCTACCTTCTCCGGCCATCAATTAATCGGGCAATGCAATTTGAGACCAGCGCCGGCCGCCTCTCGGCTCTCCCTGTCTCGCTTCCTCCCTATCTCGCACCCGCTACCTCCTTCTCCCTCTCTTATCGCGCGCCTCTGCTCCTTCCCCTGCCTCCACCTGCGGCTCGCTCCTGGCCATCAGGCGCCACCAACGCCGGCCGAAGCCGACGCCGGCGTCGTCGGGGAGATGCCTGCCGCCTCCTCGCCACCGCACTCTCCTCCCTCCTCTCGCCTCGCGCGCGCACAGGTGCATGCTCGCCTCACCTCTGCCGTGAGCCACCCGTCGACCACCCACAAACAGCGGCGGCCGTCGGAGCCAGCCGCCGTCCCTCGCCTGGCGGTCGCCGGGCGGCTACTACGCACCACCGTCCCTGCCGCTCCTCCCCGGCTTCCTCAATGTGTACTTGAAGGTAAAACTCTAAACCCTAAATTATCAATTTCATTATCTATTTGAGCAATTGTAACTGTAAATTGAAGTATGACTAGAAATATATTTGTGGAGTGAATTCAAAGATTAATTTGGGAAAATTCGAATTGGTGTGGAGGATTTAGGGTTGGTGTTTTGGTGAATTGATTGTACGAATGTGATTCCTTTGGGGAAATTATGAACTAGTGAATGAGATTGAGGATGTTTTATTATCGAATGGAACAATTTGGTGAAATTGTTACATTTTGCAAATAGCTAGAATTGAACACAAAGGAAGAAAAAAATATGCGGGGAGGATGAAGTCGGATAATAGATTGTGTAAGAGGCATGGGGGACATCCGAACACTTGGTATGCTTAATTTGGTTATGAATACGAGTTCCGTCGAGGAAATAACGCTCAGGCACTTAGAATGATTTATATATGAATTTTAGACGAATCGGCAAAATTATGAAACCTCCCGATGGAAGGGCATTTACCGGATTAATTAATTACGTAACGATGGGATTTGAGTGCAGAGAAGGGAGGAGTGAGGAATGAATTAAAAATAAGTGTTTGGGCATATATATATATGTACACCATTTTCAATCCAAGTCAACTAGCAAATCGAATAACACCAACATCATTGGGTATTTAGTTAGCCTAGTCAACTTCTTTAATTAATATGAATTGTATTCAATAAACGCAGTAAAGCTAAGTAATACAAACATTAGCTTAATCGATTTTCATACGAATATAGGAAATGAAATACATTGTTAAAGCTTATACAAATTCAAGCATTAAAACTCAAGAAAACATTATTAACCCTAGAAATCCATTTTAAACGTAATCGAGGCCACTTCGTTGCCGAATAGCTGGTGACTCAAATTTACGTAAAGGGGAGAAACAAATATTCTCGGTTCGAGTACGTTCATTGCCTCGTACCTTTCGAAAACTTACATATTTCATCAAATCTCAACATTTCTCATATATGCAATTAATAATGAATCATTTACAAGACAAGTTTTGCCACCTAATTAAGTGGTCCCCGCCCAACTATCAATTACCAAGGGCTTAGGCCCAGCAATTATACTCGCGCGCGCGTCAACTCGGGTTATCGATCGGCCCGGGGTGACACCTGTTCAACGATCGTATCAATTATCAAGGGGTTCCACTTTCGGATAATAACCTAGCAAGCAAGCTTTAATTATATTCTCTCCCCCGATTTCAAACTAAAATGAATTGAAATGCGCGCGCTCAATTAAAATATGTTTCAAAGTTGTTTTACAAGTGCAGGAATGTTCGTACTGAGTTTCGACCCACTCTTTCAAATATTTTATTGTTTTTGTTTTAGGAAGAAGCATTGGTGACCAATCAACCATTTCCTAAGTCCGATGAAGGCAAACCCTATCCAGCCACGTGGCATTCGCAGATATGAAGGTATATAGACGCTCATAGTGATTTTACCTTCAACCAGGGTTAGGTATGGCCTTGGGAATTACCGTAGGTTGTATAAATATTATGTTGCTAAATCAGTAAACTGTATTTTGGGATGATTTAGCTACCTGAGTAGTAAGTAGTTACTTCTAACAGATCAATGGAAATATAACAATGGATGCATAAATTGAATTTCAATTTTATTTCATATATTTAGCCTTGTCCTATCCTTAGGACGGCGGTAACGTCTTCGATCGTTACCTTCCGCTGCGACCTTACGTAATAGTCCCTATTGAAGGGATTATTAAGTAATGGTGATTGGGGCGTTACACGAAATCTTCAATGTGATGACCAAAGGATCCTCATGTGGGGCGGCCATGCTTTTCAAATTTTGTTCTCCGAAGGTCACTGTGGGCACCTTCGGAGCTGGAGGTTGGTCGGTGATCGGGACTTGTTGAGCGCTTCGAGGTGAGCCTTCCAAGAGGAGAGGGTCGTGCCCCAAGCAAATCCCCCAGCGATAGTGGCTACAATCTTAGTAACATCGTCATCATCATAGTGCTCATATCCTTGCCTTGAAGAACCTCCTTGTGCTCTATGTGTATCTTTTTTGAGGAAGCGATCAATTTGCCCATTATCCGCCAATCCCCAAGCGCCTTCTTTAATGCGCGACACTCGTAGTGTTGTGTCCGGTTTGTTCATGAAATTCGCAGTATTTGTTGGAAGCTCGCGCTTCGCAGGAGTGGACATAGGAGGTGGTTTCTTGAGCATGGGATGCCCTTTGATCTCTATCGGAATGCTCGGGGGTCGGTGTTGAAGCGGTGGTCTACTTCATTTCGAGGATTAAATTTTCCATCTCCTCCTTTCTTTTTGACCTCATCTCCTTCCTCCGCGCAGATCTCCGTGGCTCGAATAAAGTCAGCCGCCTTTCGGAGTCCTTCTGCTAAGGTGGACACCTTTTGTTCGGCGAGGGAAAATTTGAATCTTCCGCTTCGAGCCCGTTAAGGAAGGCAATGTAGGCAACTCCGTCTTACGAGTCGGAGATAAGGACGGCCTCTCCATGAAACCTTCGGACATAGTCCTTAAGGGTCTTGTTTCTCCCTTATTTAATCTTAGAGAGGTGGATGCTAGTCTTCTTCGCTTGCAACTCACGATGAATTGTGCAACAAACTTCTCGCATAGCTCTTCGAAGGAAGAGATGCTCCCTTGGGGAAGATTGTTGAACCATTTCTGCGCAACCCCTTTAGTGTAGCAGGGAAGAATCGGCAGTAGGTTGCATCGTCCCCATCCCGAACGTACATGTGGGACTTGTAGTACGCCAAGTGATCTTCACGATCAATTGTGCCATTGTATGGATCAATGTTTGGAACCTTTATCTTCTTCATTCGGGAAGCATTCATAATCTTCTTCGAAAATAGAGTGTTGAAAGCGTTCCGAGTTGGCCTTGAATCGGAGCCGGAGATAGGGACGCGCGGGGTTGGTAGCGTGCAACTTCCACCGTGGAAGGACTCCTCCTCCTCTCGGATCGAGGAGGAGTGCGCCTGGTCCTCTCCGACTTCTTGGGACCCTTCGGATTTGATTGCTCATGACGCCTTTCTCTTGATCGCTCCCACTCTCGGGCGGCGGACCGCTTCGGGTCGCGCATTGGGGCATTGCAGTGCTCGATGAGAATTGCGGCTATGTGTAGCCGATCGTGCAGGACTAGCGGACCTTACGCTCCCCGGGGCCTTCGCTCCGTGTTTGGGGCAAGGGCGTCGCCATGATCGTCGAACCAGTGCGAACGCCCGCTGTGGGTAGCATAAGCGGTTGAGGCCGTGTGCGAAATTGCAACATTCTCGTTGGCTTTATGGAGAGCTTTCTTGCATCGATAATCCCTCGGCATCGCCTTCTTCGTGACGCCTTGTCGGGAGGGCACTTGGCCGCTCAGAGCAAGCGCAGCTTGGTGCCTCGCTGGTTGTTCCGGGGCTGCATGGGAAGGCATCCCGCCCGAGAAGTAGCCAACGAGCTAACCTCCCTAGGGGGTTGTGCCGTACCCATGAGTCGGGGCGTAGTGGAAGGGCATGATTGGCATGCACTGCTCCATGGTGGCTCGCACTTGTTCTTACACTTGCTGTGCGACAGTCGTTTTAAGGGTCTCTATTAGGTTCCGAAGAGCCCCTAAGGTGACGTACTCCTCCGGCCGGGTATGGCGGTTGCCGGTAGACCGCTGAGACGATTCCGCATCCTCGGCTTGAGGAGCGTCACGGGATTGGTCCCCGTAGGCATTGAACGATGAGGGTGAGGGACCGGTGGGTTGTTCGTGTCGCGAGTCATCTTGGATCGAGATCGAGTGCCACCGGCGACCATATGCTACCTTCCTCCCCACAGACGGCGCCAAATCTGTTTCCGGAGAAAACCGAGTCGATGATGTGGATTGATGATTCGGAGAGAGGAAAGATTTACCGCTCCGGTTCCGAGGACGTGGCACGATCGATCCAAGTCCGAGTGATGACTACCGAACTCGTAAAAGGCGAAGCCCCGGGTGGTGGATCCAGGGAACGCCCTCCGACGCTCAAGTTAGTATCTGATTTGATTGAAAGGATCGAGGAGATCTTCCTTGATGTGCGTGAGGGGATTCCTTGGGAGACGAGAAGATTTCCAAAGATGGAAGTTCTCGGGATGAGTGCTCGATGAACGTTGATGAACGTTATGAATGTGAATGAGTGTTGAGAGCTTAGGAGCTTGAGAGCTTGTAGACTTAAGTGATTATCCTCCAAATGAGATGTCTTGTCAAATGAACATAACATGCCTTGGGATTGAGGAAAGATGAGTATTTATAGGAGATTTTAAAGGGGTAAAACGGTACTTTTACCATGGTTTAGGGAAACCCTAGCCCTAGTGGGCTTTGGGGCTTTTACCCGGCTCGTTAAGGGTTGTCTTGGGCCGATTCCTCCCTTATCCAACCGATTAGGCCCAGTCGGCCGGTGATGTGTCGGTTGAAGCTGGAACCGTCCGGGAAATACCCGAATCAAAAATAAAATAAAATAAAAACATAATGATTTAAGCATAATAAAGTACATCCGATCCATCTTACTCACCCCGAACTGCAAAAACAAGGGTTCATAAATAAATTGAGTACATCATGAGCTCAATGATACAAATGTTGTTGCTATTAGGGGAGAAAACTATCAAAGGAGGGGGAGAGAAAAACTATTAAAGGAAATAGAATACTACATTGAACTCAATTAGGGTTGGCAATGGGGCGGGTCGTAGACGGGCCCCCATCCCCGCCCCAACCCGGCCCCACCGCTAGGGACGATTTTCACCCCGCCTCCGCCCTGCTCCCCGAAAATTTGCACCAATTATATAGTAAAACTTGACTAATAAAACTATAAATTGCAAATGATGAAAATTGGTCCATAGTCTGTAAACCTAAATTTGGTTCTAGAACAAATTAAATCACAAAAGAGAAATGTTAGAGACAAGTCACTAAACTTCAACTCTTGAACCAAAGAGTAATATATCAAGAATTCAATCACAACGATAATTGGAGAATGACCAGAGCATAGATGACATAACATTTCAAAATGAAACTTCTCTGTACAATGAAAAAAATCAACATAAATCACAAAGAGATCAACAACTACTGGCGAGAGATGAATAGTAAAAATTATTACTTGCTTTAAAACTCACTTAACTAAACTTGAATTCATTAATCTTCATGAGGCTTGATAAGAGAGGCGAATTAGAGACGGAAAGTATATCTTCATTAGCCATCGACTAACTACAAACTCACCGGACTACTCGTCGGACCAAAAGGAGAGATGGAGGGAGATCGAGAGGCAGCCGAGAGCCGGATGAGAGAGGCGAAATGGAAATGGAAAGCAGATCCGGAGAATGCAAAAGGAGGCCGAGAGCCATAAATTAATGCGAGTGCAAAGAGGCCTGTCGGGCGAGAGGGAGGAGGCGGCCAACGAGAGGGTGGAGGTGGTGGAGAGGAGAGCGAGAGGAGATGAGAAGAGACTCGAGGAGAGGAGGCGTTGAAATGAGGCAAGCACCGGCGAGGAACAAATAACAACTAGTTTTAGGGTTCTTAACTACCGAAATTACCTTTACGCCTATGAATTATACATACAACGACTAATTTTAACTCGGGGCATATGTGTAATTTGCGGGTCACGGGTGGGGATTTTTCCCCGTTACAGTAACGGGGACGGGGACGGGGAGAAATTTCCCTGTCCCCGTCCCCGTCCCCGTGCGGGGTGCAAAATCCTCTTCCCGGCCCGGCCCAACCCCAATGGGGCCGGGAAACCCTGCCCCAATGACATCCCTAAACTCAATAATATAATATCTAATACTATTCACATAAATTTCAATGAAAAAAACAATTAAAAGAAACCTTCCAAGTTTCCCGAACTTGACCAATATTTGATAAACCCCCATGTGTAAGAGATATCCATCAATGCCAATAGAGACAATCACCCATCAAAAGGGGCCAAAATGTAAAAGAGAATATGCCCCTCAATCACCTTCACCACTAATCTCTAATATCTATCCTCTATCACTATCTCCTCTTAACTCTTTCCGAATTCCAAATTCACCAGCAAACATCAAATAACATGCAAAATGAGTTATCAAGAAATCATTCACAATTAAAATTGATGAACATCTGAAATCCATACAACAAAAAGAAACAAAAGTAACAGAGATAGTTAAGTATGTATAGGCAGTAACTTATATGATATCATATATGAAAAACTCTAATTCCCTTGAATTAGCCAACTATTTTATAGAAATTTCATATACTAAGTCAATGGTATGTAAGAAAAACAATATATTCAATTATTTTCATGAATTGAATGAAAGAAGACGCAATCTAAACAAGTGGGGGCGACCTTACCATTTATAGGAGAAAGGCCAACTAAGATAAAAGAAGATTTGCTTATTTTGATTATTACTTTCTTTTCTTTTTCGAGACAGATTCTTTAAAGTGTATTTGATCTTCTATTATTTTCTTTCATACTGATAGCAAGACTAATTACTGCCAATTTATACGACCAACCCTCGAATATCATGTCAATCCGAGCAATTTTCCTTCAAGCAAGATCAGCTTCAAAATATGAAAAGTTACAAAAAGCTCTCACATAAATTTAAATAGAAAAATGATACATGTCTTTGCATAAGGCACGCTTTAAGTGTCTTCTCTCGACTTAAAAATTATATTTTCATACAATAAATTGAAAAAGAATGGTATGATTGAACGGTAGAATTGTATTACAAATTACAAATTATGTAAAATCACCATTTTATCTATCATTTTTATATTTGTAAAATTATGTATATGATATGTCTTCTAAGTAGGGTTGATACGATTAAGGTGTCATTTGCTACTTGTCAACATAATCGACGATTATTAAAACTTTACCTTCATAATTAATCATAATTATTTAAAAAAATAGTAATTTTAGATTATAAAATATATTAATATAAATTAAGATAAGACATTTTGAAAATGTTTTCATAAAAAACACACATCATTACCCAGATATAGGCTAGAGAAAACCATAAACAACATAAACCAATAATAGCAATCCAAAAGGGAGACAGGAGCAACTGATATCATATATTAAAATGGACGGATTGCTAGTAACAAAAATTAAAAGCACTATTGACCAACTCGTCTACACACTTGAGAAAACTGCATCTTTTAGATTTTCCACACCTAATGCTTGTGCTGAAGTAGAGAGAAACAAACAAATAGCTAAATTTGACATTTAATGCTTGGAACTAAACCATTCTCCTCCTCTTTCAGTCTTACATATAATATAAGGCCTGAGATGATAGCACCTGAAACACTCCTTCCCCCCGCCCCCCCAAAAAAAAAAATAATCCATCACCCCCTCCTACACAAAAACAAATAAAAAACCTAGCATTTTATCTTTCGATAGAATCAAATACTGCTCCATACCTGTTAAACTTACCTTAAATTCTCTTTGCAGATATCTAAAAACAGGATAGATAATGATACATCCTCTTCCCAGATATACATGAACGAAAGAGATTTTTGAGCAAGCAATGGTCAAAAACTAATAATGCACAGTCGCATTCACAGCAGTGAAAAGAAAAAACATTGTAGATGAAGAGATTGATTTCTTTCATTTAAACATGAAAGTCTGCAAGAAGCTCAACGAATTTATGAATGAACTATGTGCTCATTATACTTTTTGTACAAAGAAACTACGTATAATACACGCATGGAAGACGAATTGATATAGATTTGCAAATAGGCAGCAGTACTCACCCTAGACAGAAGCACTGTTGAAATCAAAGTGAAGGTAAAGCAAAAGGTAGAGAGTTCAATTGCATACCCGGCTAGAACTTGAACTGTCCAAATCAAACAAAAGGGAAAGTTGAGCTGGAGTTACAACCAATCGTCCAGTGAGGCATGAACCATGATCAAACATAAAATAGAAAAAAAAAAAAAAGGTATGAAAGTGATGGGAGGAGGGGAGGAGGGGAGGGCGAGATATGAATCATGAAATAGAAAAAAAAATCTGAAAAATAAGGGATAAAATTATTCAAGATAAAACTTCTAACTATACTCCAATTGAAAAGCATCATTAGCCAAAAGCCTCGACCACTTCACAAATAAATGACAAGCTATTATCCCCCTAAATTTACAAAGTTCTTCAACCCCCTCCCCTTCTGACTCAACAAACCAACTTCAAATAAGTTAAGGAGAAGGAGAAGAGGGATTATTGGTTATAGGAATCAAAAGCGCCGCCAAACTTGTGTACACAATTGAGGACTTTGTTCATAAAAAGCTGCAATTACAATCTTAACAGAGAGAAATGAACTTAAAATAGTCAAACTTAACATTCAAGATCCACAACTAAACCACCTTACCCTTCTCTCAAACAACTTACAATTGGCATTAAAGCGTGGCACAGTCAAACCTAACATTCAAGATCCGCAACTAAACCACCTTACCCTTCTCTCAAACAACTTACAATTGGCATTAAAGCGTGGCACAATAGCACCGAACATCCCTCCAATAAAACCTACCTTCTGCTAAGATTTAAGAGAAAATTCCAAAATAATAAAAAGGAGTTTGATAAATGGGCGTCCCCAAGATAGTGAATTATGCAGGTGAAACAATCTCTTTCCCCCTAAACAAACGTACATCCTAAACTAAAAATAAAAACACATATTCCACCCGAATACCCCCAAGCCCCAAAGCCTGTTTATACAACTTTGTAATGAAAAAAAACCCTTTCACTCCCCACAGATAGTATTATTTAGTTGACAATTCCCTAATTTTTGTTTGTGGATATCTCCCAATATTTTGTATTCCCGGTGTCAAAATACGTAGTACTACATATTACTGTGACTTTCGACGCATGATGAGTCACAAAACCATTTTTGAATTGAGGGTCTAGCAAGTCTTCATTAAGCTTGAAAAAACTCATAAGAAGGTTGCGCAATGTATCTTTATATTTTATTTGAGATATTTGGAAATCATTTATAAATCTTTCAGATATTGGTATTTATTTTCATCCCTGGATTTAGAGATAAAAAATATTTAACATCAAAAACCAGTGCGAAGGGCTAATCGAAAGCGTAAAAGGACAGGGTTTGTCCCCGATTTTTAAAATAAAATGACTTACCCCACCCCTAGAAAGAACAAACATATCATAAAGTACATCATGCTGCTATATTAATCTTTTTTATACCACGTATACAATG